>OMOU01013046.1:7111-19208 GCA_900312585.1 Malacocephalus occidentalis
GTGCCTGCGTGCGTGTTATTAATGATGGTGCTTGGTTGCGTGACTGTGGCCAGGGAGGTCTCCATCTTCCTCATAATGTATGAGAGCTGGCACAGGGTTCGCTCTGGGACCAGCAGCACCCGCCCTGAGCCAGAGCACGGAGCCAAAGTGAAAGTGAAAGCTAACGCCAGGAAAGTAAACAATGCTATGGCACATTATTATTTCTGGAACACTCTCAATGGTCTGTGATGGGCGAGACACGAGCAGCGATTGTCTGCCTAGTATCCACTTTGTACCTGTCTGTCTACTGTCCACTCTTGTGTTTACGCGTCTGTCTACTGTCCCCTCGACTTTGTCTGTGCAGCGTGCACTCTGTACGTGTTTGTCTGCTGTCCACTCTTTGCTTGTCCGTCCAGGCTACACTCTTTGCCTGTCTGTCTCGTGTCCACTCTTGTCTTTACTTGTCTGTCTAGTGTCCACTGTTTACTTGTCTGTCTAGTGTCCACTGTTTACTTGTCTGTCTCTTGTCCACTCTTGTCTTTACTTGTCTGTCTAGTGTCCACTGTTTACTTGTCCGTCCAGTCTACACTCTTTACCTGTCTGTCTCGTGTCCAGTCTTTACTTGTCTCGCTAGTGTCCACTCTGGTCTTTACATGTCTGTCTCGTGTCCACTGTTTACTTGTCTATCTCGTGTCCTGAAACGTATTCTTAAACGTACCATTTCATACGTAATGAGACGGATGTATTGTTCTCGAGCATGGTCGAGAGGAAGACAAAGCAGACGCTCTGCCTTCGCCTGCGACGCCCTTGCCAACACCATCGCAAACGTTCGGTCCTGCAAATTACCCTTGTTGTTTGGCTCGCGGGCGAAGGCAGGTTTTGTCCTCGGCACTCAGAGCTCTAATCACAAGTTGTCACAACACCATAAGGTTCAGGCTCCACCCTGACTCAGCCACCCACCCTCCACACACACACACACACACACAGAGACACACACACACACACACACACACACACAGACACACATCACCCCTGATTGTTTCCTCTTGAGAATGGCGAGCAAATACTTGAAACAAACGTCTCCAACACAACGGATTACTTTTCCGTTGACACATGAACAATAGATATAAAATACTAGGACAGTCAAAGGAGGAGAAATGCACGCTGCGAGCAGAACATGACATGGACATGGGTCATTCATTCATAGATTATAGACCAACACGTAATGCCAGTGGTACAGTTATAAAGCTCAATTAAGATGTGCAACTCATTCTATAACAAGAAGACAGGGCATTTTTGAACAAGTGGCAAGATGATATGGATTGCAGGTAGATTACTCCAGTTACGGCTTTAAACATGAAGGCTTTCTTTGCCATTGACTAAGAGAGTGCAGGGATAGAACAAAAGAGAAATCATTTGAGCGTCATTTAAATGTATGCATTTAAAATGAAACGGCAGTCTCCTTGTGATGGGTACAATGATGAGTTATGTAAGGACAGCCACAAAGAGAAGAACACATCTACATAGTATGAACTATTTTGAGAGGAAGGTGGTTAGTTTGGCATGCAGTCTGATGTACAACATCAACATAATCTGACATTGGTAAGATAAGTTCTAACACAAGCTTCTTTCTTTCTGAGTAAATTAGTTTGTGGAGAGGGAAATATTCCCTATGCCGAGGTTCATTTTTACTTCACAATATAATGAATATGGCATTTAAATGAAAGTTCAGAGTCAGGACAGAGGCCCAGGTATTTGGTGTGATCAATTATTTGCAGTGGCATACTAACGAGGCAGGGCAAGAACACATGAATATTTAGATTTGGATTGAAGACTTTGGCAAGTACCAAAAGTCAGTGGAAGATAGTTTTATTGAGAAGAAATGTATTAGCTGCGAGCCAGTGTTGTAGTGTATAAAAATCTGACTGCAAAGCTGATCTGTAATATATTAGTTTATGATGAGTATATACCGTATTGTCCGTACTGACCGTATTACCGTGAAGCTGAGCACAACATTCAGAACATTTTGAGGGGATGTCAAAATTGAGGTATGTTAGTGGCCCATTAACTCTTGACCCTTAACCCTTGAAATAAGCCAAAACCACTTCCACTCTGAGCTTTTATCTGTTTCAATGATCAAAAAGGCACATGAATGTTAGACTTAGTTAGGCTATATATAGTATATCGTTAAGTAGCCATGAAACACTCCAGATTACAGAATAATCAACAAGCAAATCTGAGCTCAAGTTGGTTTACGCTCTCGTTACCAGCGGTCCTGGACCTCCTAGAGTGACTACCAGTAGCCCCAACACCCCTGGAGGGCCCTCTGACTACCAGTAGCCCCAACACCCCTTGGGGGCCCTCTGACTACCAGTAGCCCCAACACCCCTCGGCAGCCCTCTGACTACCAGTAGCCCCAACACCCCTCGGCGGCCCTCTGACTGCCAGTAGCCCCAACACCCCTGGAGGGCCCTCTGACTACCAGTAGCCCCAACAGCCCTGGAGGGCCCTCTGACTACTAGCAGTCCCCACACACCTAGAGGGCCTATGTCCCCAAGTCTGTCCTTGATAAGCATTGCAGTGTCTTTTATTAAGCTTGAGTTAAGTGATTTAAGCATGACTGCATAAACAGCTGAAGAAACACTTCTACTAATAAACGGCTTAACAACAGTGTGTTGACAGCTTGGATTTGCTGAAATTCCCCCATGGAAAATGGAGGGGAAAATGTGCACAGATTTCCACCCAGCAAACGACTCGCCTGGTTACTTATAAATGAGATGTAACTTTGACAAATGGCGAAAGAACAGACAGTCACCACTACTCTCAACCGTCTCAGAAGTAGGTGATAATTAAGATAAGATAATAAGAAGTAGGCCCTAATCTATTAGGGCATTTTTGACTGAGTCGCTTCAATGTTTTCAGCCTCACTTGTGAGTCGCTTTGATAGAAAGCATCTGTGAAATATCTAAATGTGGAAGAAATGATTATGGACAACACACACCAGACACCAGTCGATTTTAAAGCAATTATTTGAAATCTGATCGAGGATATTTTAATGGCTCCCACCAGTTGCCGTGACGAGACCTAACGAATGCGATGCTATGCTTATACAGTGTGTGTAGCGTCATTATAAATATTCTATACCTTTCGAAATCTCACATTCCCTTTTCCACTGTCAGTTCCATGAATGTATTGATGAGGGGAGGAAGAAATGAAACATAGTTTGGTATTGATATTAATATTCCACGTGTTTTTAATATTTTATCCATGAGTTACCGGGATAATATTTCAAGTTGCATTCAGTCTCCCCGGCAAAAGGAATGGCAAGATTTAGTTTCCTCTCTCTCTCTCTCTATCTGTGTCAGGCATTATGTGTGAGTGTCTCTCCACTTCTATGCACTTGCTGGGGTGAAGTGAAGACACCTTTCAACCACGCTGCCCACCGGTCCCTCGGCCAGTGCTGCAGGACCCAACACCTTCCGTTCACATCGGGGAGGTAATGTTCTGCAACGGAGCGAGAGAGACCTTCATGCTGGGAGAGAGAGAGAGAGCGGGAGACATAGGCTGTGTGTATGTGTGTGTGTGTGCTCTTTTCATTCTGCTCTCTCTCGTCTGGGTTCCTGTTCTTCCCACACAGAGCAATTAGCTTTGTTTATCTGCGGGCCTTGCTAGCGCTCATGGCACTGGACCTCTGAGAAGACCGCAGTCATCCGTCATCATTTCAATAAACAACGCAGGGTTGGAATTAGGGCCTCAAGTTGTTGTTGTTGTTGTTTGTTTGTTTCTTTGTCTTTCTTTTTTTTTTCCCGAGGATTCTATTTGGTTTATTTATTTTTTTATGACTAACTGCGACATAATTGGTTTATTCTCCGCTGTGAGATGGAGGCGCTGTGCTGGAGAACATTGGAGTGGAAGTGCACTCTGGTGGGCTCTTCAAGATGTCCAGGAAGCTCACACGCATTTCCCGCCGCAAATTTGATTGGTTTTTATTGACACGAAACCGAATATATTAAAAAAAAACACAAATTATTTAGATGTTCCTTTTTTTTTTTCGGGGAGCTACAAAATGTGATTCCCGCAAATGAACTCTGTGTTATTCAGCCCTCTCTGACGGAAACAAAAACGGGCAGATTTTTTTTTTACTGGAGAAAGGTGATTACATTGTCATTTCCTGCTGTTCATTTTTGATGGAAAACAGAACAACTAATCACACACATTACGTGAACACGTTACAGCTGTGGTCGGACACAGATGAGGAAATGTGTGATCACAATCTACAACAGAGTTAACAGATAAAACACGGTGCTTTAGAGATCAGATACTGTTTGGATGTGCAGAGCAACTGATCATTTATGTTAAAATGGGGGAGGAGCGGGGTTCGAATAGCTTATAATGGAAAACTATCCAGCTATCGCCTTGTTACCTTGACTACCCCAAGTGTTATCTGTTACTCAGATGTGAAGCCTCCCTGCTAAGCTAAGCTAACCTCAAAACTCCTTCTGCCATTGCAGCTCAAAAATGATCTTCGGAGAGTGTCGACCTTGATACGACCTTGATGAAATAATTCATACTCGCCAAATATGTAGGAAGGGTAGCCCAAAAGTCCACTGTATACCTACTATTGAAAATGATACCACGGTCTGGGTAAATACATGTTCAAGTGTTCATCTTGAAGACCGTTTCTTGCTCTTTCTTGCGATACCTATAGCAAACAGCAGTAAAATCATCCAAACAGCGTTCCATAGGCGATGCATTCCTTTTTTGACTGTTTTCCTTGTTTCGTCGTCTGTCGTCGACAATCTTTTCTTTGTGGGTTCGGCGATAGTAACAGCTTACTCTGTTTCAGTCTTTGTCTTCTTTTTGTTTATTGGCTGATACTCTGTTTACTTCAGCAGAGGCCAACACAACAGCACGTCACTTCTGCCTGTGCTCTCTGGCGGACATCCATGGGTCCAATCACTGACTGTGCAGCACATTTTAAATAATGCATGGGAAAGGCGGCTCACCACGCTGTCTATGATCGAAAAAAATACTGCAAGGGCTTTCATCAGTAAACCATAGGCTCAGTCACTATTGTGTTAAAGGGGAGAGAGATTGCTGAACAATATTACCATGATTGGTTTGCTATTTTGCTCAGACAAGATACAGCACTGCAATCAAACTTGATATCCACCCGATTTGCTATAAAACAAGATGTAATAATATATTTTTGCCAGTAGGGCGCAGCCACCTTTAATAAATATAGGATGTGACATCATGCGCATGGCTGTGTCTATGTTCGCCCACAGAAGAAGGTTTGGTAAAATGGCTGGTGAAGATGAAAAAAAAAGCTGACAATGATATTTCTGACTTCACAGGTATTTATTTACACGAAAATCTTCAAGCTTAAGTTCGGCACGTCTTAATTCATCCGCTACCCAACAAGTTAAGCAAAGCAACGTCGCAGCCCACAGCTGTCAAAGCGTATGTGTTATCAACTGTGGCAAGCATGGCTGAGTTATCAACTTGATACCAACTAACGACCGGGAAGGAAAACACATGTTCAGTCACAGACAATTTATGCTTGTCTTGCATCTAACGTAATTCTTCTAATTGCCAGGCTCTGAATAAAGGTTTCATTGATCTTGGTTGTACCCAGCCGGCATCACGGGAGATCAAGCTTCAATCCCTGTGCTTTATTAAAATGTTGTTGGATTGCGCGAAAGAGTAGTGCGACACTTGTCATTATTCCCACATCCCGATGTCAGCTATGCTAGAATTCTGCTTCATGTGAAACTAACCGACTGCTCCGCCACGTAAATGGAAGCTGAGCGAGAGAGCGATTTCCAAAATAGCCTAATGACGTCTCTAAATGAATAATCCAAGCGTTACACCAACGATTACATATCAACAGAGTACCGACAATGTGCAGCAAATGGCTGTATTATCTGGATGTTTAACTGTATGGGCCTCCTTTGCAATACTGGTCGTTTATGTTGTTTAGATGTTTAATAATCGCCTCAGCTCAGTTTACTGTCCCAATGATGCATTCATCAACTTTCAATTAACAAATACCGTGAGATTTTTTGGAAGGGAGGGGAGGGGGATTCTATATCCTTATGCCATCATAAGCTATCATCAACTTAATTGATGATTTAAAATCATAACACAGGAGACCTGCAGTCTTTAAACACAAGAAAAGGTCTACACCACATCACAGAAGGAGAAAGTGACAATATTTGGCATCACCCATGTTGGCCGATCAAGTGAGTGAACTAAACAGTTCTTGAAGCCATTTATAAAAAGATATTTTAGTGTGTATTTTTGTAAAAATACAAAAATAAAATCCCTAGTGCTGCACTAGGTGGAACTGTGATAAGAGCTATATACAAATATGTTTATGACTCAATACTGCATGACTAATGCAGTATTACTGCATGATCTGTCAACCCTAGCGAGTGGTTCTTTTTCCTCCAAATGTTGCCATGTATTTAAAATACAACAGGTTTCACCATGGCAACTGTTCTAAAAGACATATTTTGTTAAATCACTGTTAAAGAACTAAATGTGGGCGCTCGGATAATTGTCTTGAGAGCCACTGTAATGGCCGCCTCTCTCTCCGCCTGGGAGATGCTGGTGGAGGTGCCGGTGGAGGTGCCGGTGGGGACGTCGAGATACCTCAAGCTGTGCTTCTGCATCGACTGGTCGTCACGACAGCGGGAGCGGTCAATGTTATGATGCGTGCCTTCTGGCGTTGTCATTTACAAAGAAGATGGGCTAACCGGTTGCCATGCAGGACATGGAATATGCAGATTAGGATTAGATCTAAATGGTGTTATTCCTAACAGTTTGGAGATGATCTAGGCCGATTTGGACAGATTCTGTTATCTCGCTGAAGCCACACTGACAATCGGAGAGAGCGGTAGAGCCACAAAAATAAAAAGAGAGAGAGAGAGAGACCTTTTGGATTCAAAATGTGGCTCATCGTCATCCTTGTTATCATCTGCTCACTAATGTCCTGGTTTCCACTGCACATCAACTAATAAACAAAACGGTCAATACTGATTTCAGTGGGGCTCCATGATTACTTCGGGCTGTGTGCAATCGGCAAACAAAAGAACATTATCTGAGCTATACGTCTATATTGAGCTCTCAGGCTTGCAGTGTGAATGAAGCCATACAGAGAGAGAAAGGTAGAGAGGCATAGGGGAGAGTGAGGTTGAGATGGGGGAGAGACAGACAGAAAGAGCAAGAGAGGCAGAGACATTGAGATAAATACACAAGGAGAGAGAGAAAGAGAGAGAGAGAGAGAGAGAGAGAGAGAGGCAGAGCCAAACCCATAACACATTATATCAAATCAGTTATTTGTCAGTTTACTGTTCATAAAAAAGAAGACATAGCATTTACAGTTCTGGGCAGCTACAGGAGCTGTCGTTGATTTGCTATTAATACTGTTGTTTGGATCCAGCCATGGACTTTTTTTTAAGGTTTATTGATTTTTTTGGAAGATCTCTCTCTTTCTCTCTCTCTCTCTCTTTCTCTCTCTCTCTCTCTGCTGTTCTCTCTGTCAGTGAGAAGGTCATCCATCTAACCCATGAGAGATCTTTATTATCACACGGCAGGGTATAGATCATCTGTCCCTTTTCACCTCTTCGGGTGTTCAATTCAATTCCTTCCGTTGTTTTGTTATGTTTTGATTTACTCTTTTTTTAGCCATATATTCTCCCAGTGGAAATATTACATTTTAACCGTGAATTCAAGTCTACTTTGATCTGTCGGTTGTATTTCAATGTTGCTTTGCCTTACCAAGGTCGATCCGCACCAGAGAGGTTCCCAGTCGTGATGCAGAAAGAAACTCCGTGTTCGTGTTTCTCTTCCAGCGGCGTGACTGCGGAGGCGCTTGCCTGACCGCAGCAGTTGGAACAGGCGGTCGTTGGAGCGGTGAGGATCTTTCACGATCCTGCAGTCTCTGGCTCGACACCTGCTGGAGTACAGGTGCTGCGGCGTGGCGAGTGAAGTGCCGATAGTGCGTTCAGCCGGACGCACCGGCCTCTCTGCAGAGGCTCTCCTGTCGCTCTCCTGTCCCACACACCGATGACGCAGCAACGCCTTCTTCTTAATGCGACTGTAGCAATGACTCTACTACAATGCCACGATAGTGGCTTTAGTTCGGGGCTCCTCCAAGGACACAGGCTGGTTGTGGTGTTTGAAGTCCGGTTTATTGTGAAGTTGTAGTTGAAGAAAATGGTATGGAGCAGATGTAATGGTGCTAGCTAGCATGCTAGAGCGCTCTCCTTGGTGTGTGTGCTGGTAGTGCACTGATTAACCAATGCACCACAGGCTTGCAGCCCCACCCTCCCCAGACTAACTGGGCCAGGTGAGGCCAATTAAGCCAGTCACCAACAACACACACCAAACATTGCCACAGCGACACGCACAGAATATATGGTCACGGGTTTAGTGTTCATGTTATGTGTACGTATGTCTATATGGGCGGTTGGTTATCATATTATATTGGGGGGCGCCACTAGGAGAACGCTGCAAGAGCGATCGCGCCTCTTCGTCTGACTGTTTTACAGAATGTACCATACGTAAACGGAGTTCCCATTCTTGGGACCCGTTACAGATTTTCAGGGGGTTCGTCCGGGATCTGTGTCGCCGACGAGGGGGGATGTTGATCCAGCGGTCCTGATACTCGGGACTGCGTTTGACCACCGTGAGGGATAAAGGAAGAGGTCGCCATGTCAAACAGCGCGAGGGAGAGCCCTGGTGAAGGACAGCCCACCCCACACACACACACACACGCCCCTATAGGTGTCGCCGTGATATTGGTCCTCTGCTTTTAACCCATCCATGGCCATCTTCCTCCGCGGTCAGGAGCGGTGGGCAGCTAGTGCAGCGCCCGGGGACCACCTCCTTCCAACCGCTGCTGGTCAGGCGACGGTCTTCTTCCATGTTTTTAGAGGGGTTATATATACAGTGTATATATATGGAGGAACCCCAGGGAGCACAGGGAGAACATGGAAACTCCACACAGAAAGGGCCGTTCACGAAATCCCAGCACTGAAGACATGAACCAACCATGTCCCAGGCGGGAATCGATCCCAGGACCTTCTAGCTGTGAGGCGACAGCATTACGACTGTGCCACCGTGCACCGTATGGGTCGGAACATCGTCACGGACAATGATGAGGGGTGCCTTGAGTGTATCAACACCTTCGTGATGAGTACGCTATTGATTGAGGCCGAGGACGTGGGGATGACTGGATTGTTGATGCTGTGGGACCCCGTTGATGATGTGGTACAGGGTAACAGTCTCACCGATAAACAAACTGTCGATACGGATGTGGTGACTTCACCCGACACACCCTCCTCTCACATCAAAGCAGTCCACCTAACGACAGTGTGTGTGTGTGTGTGTGTGTGTGTCATTGTAAAGTGTTCTAAGTGGTCTGAGAGATTCGCCACATCGTCGTGTCCTCGCTGCGGTTGGTTAAAGTTTAGCAAAACTTCTCAAATACCAAACAACTCATCAAGCGGGTATTTTCACACGTTATATGCCGCTGTCACCGCTGTCTCTGTTTAAGTTCCGTAAATAATGGCTGTAACAATTGCCACATTTTGGGGGGTCTGTGTATTCATTTCTTTAATATAACGTACTTTTCCAATCATTCTAGCCAAAACGAACATTGGTTTTAGGGCTTCTATATTTGATGTCTAGTATCACTCATGCTAAATTAAATATGAAACGTATTCATTGATTGCATGACTTGTTTGACCTTGAGAAGTGACTCCGCATGCCTTACCTCAGAGTTCTCCACCGGTAGCTGACACCTGCCGTCGTGTATCCGTCGTATTTCACACGAGCCGGCCGGGGCCGGATTGAAATAACTGCATTCAACGAGTGGACTTGAACAGCAGAAAAGGAAAGAAGAATGAGTCGTTACAACAGTAACGGCACTAATGACCTTGCCAAAAGCGCCGCGGTCTGCCGAAACAGGAGAGACTTGGGAGAGAAAATGAGAAAAGCCATTACCCGTCCACTGATTAGGAGCCCACTGCTCGCCTGATTCCACGGGGCAGGAAACCAGCAGGGCACGTTTAGTTATCGGAAAAATTGGCCACTTTTGCCAAGTAGAGCAGTTTGGAAGTAGTAGTGTGGAGGCTACGCTCTGAAATATATACATTATATATCATCAACAAAAACCAACTCCACCATCCCATCCCTCTGCAATTCAAATGAATGGAACGAACACGATGACTAGCTTGTCAGTGTCTTTGTGCATATGGCACATTTATTTAGTGTCACACACACACACACACACACACACACGCTCTCTCACCACCGCCTCCCACCACAAGGGGGGAACGTGCGGCGTATGGACAGACGTGAGGAGATTATTTCTCCCTGGCATATCTGGAGCGTTCCTTGTCTGTACACTAGCGTGTGTGTGTGTGTGTGTGTCTGTGTGTGTCTGTGTGTGTGTGTGTCTGTGTGTGTGTCTTTTTTCACAGGAATCCAAGCAAACGGCGCTGGATTATGCGCACACAAAAAAGACGCCAGTCAGACAAGGTAACCCCCGAGAACGCAGCTGTGGCGTGGAGATATGGAGATCAGACAGGCCATCCATGACCAGGAGCATCCCCCTACCCCCCCCTCCACACACCACCACCACCAACAACAACACACACACACCCAACCCCCACCTCCTCCTTCGTCGCCGCAGGACAAGACTGCCGCCACAAGGCAAGTTTGCTTTGAAGAATTGTACAATCGAAGAAGACGCATGGCCAGCCACCCGAAATGGCATCTCGCGCGTGGTGCCGTTTTTGCCACCGCGAGAAACAAAGATTCACGAGAAAGTAAGAAAGAAAAGTGGCATTGGGGGCGGTGGTGGCAGTGCTAAATAAGTGCTGCTCCAGAGTGTGTCCTCGCTGAACCAACACAGCAGGAGAAAGAACGGCAGGTAGAACCATTTTTTTTTTTTAAAAGGAACTACCGTGGTTCCAGTTTGCCAAAGGCTTTATGTAATCCTATTACAGAAGGAAATACTCTTCAGCAGTAGTATCACGTGAACGAGTTAATCGATACGCACCAGAGAGTGTTCACAGAACAAGTGTTCAAGCAAAGTCAGAAGGGCGAAACTGACTCTCAAACGTTGGTAGGCAAGTAAGGGAAGATAGACGGGGTGACCCTGGGCCTCTTGGTCGAATCACAAAACAGTCCAAAAGCGATGGCACTTTTAGCCTTCAGCTTGTAGAATACTCGCACCGAATGAATATAAATAGTGCTGGTAAACTTTGGTAAAGGTCTCCCGCACCAAGCTGAGCGGCCGCGATAAGAATCATATTTTCTGCTGCAAAATACATCCTGACGCCCCTCGTGGCCTTTCACTATTGTGTCGGTGTCATTCAGCAAAATAACAAACGGAATACGACCGCAGTGTTGCCAGGGACGTGTGAGAAGGGCTGCCATGACAGTTTCCAGACAGGGACGCTCAATCAATAGAGATTAAATCAACTGGAACCAACTGACAACAGCCATCCAATACGATACTGTGGCCATTCACAACATCCAGCCAATAAGCTCACCGCCCTTCTGCAGCAGTCAACCAATCAGCGGAAAACGTAATGGCCGGTCGTTCAAACGGTCCAATCCAATGAACTCCAACCTGTCGCGGGCCACCGTACAATAAGATGAAACAACTGGCGCCCGGCAACCGCCAGCCTGGCGGAGGTGAATCCAGCCGCCAAAGCAATGAGCCGAAATCGACTGACAACCGCCGAAGACCGGAAAGCGGTTACGCAACATCTCCACCGAGATAATATACTTTTAACGGCAGCCGCACTCCCTTCTTCCTGTTCTTTTGTTGCCGCCGCATTTGAACAGTCGCTCTCCTTCTTCTGCGTCTGCTCCCCTGTGATGCCTCCTGAAACTGTGTCAGCACACGTCAAAGCCCCTCAAAGAGGCGGAACGCGACGGCGACCTACTTCAGTGACAAGACAAGGCGAGGGAGTACGCCGCTCCTCGGAAACAATGACGCGCCGCTGAGGCGCTCGCGAGGCATTTACTGTTTATTTCTGTTTCTGCGGCCGCCCCGTAGTTTTATTCTGATAGATCAAGAAGGGGGTGTGTCCCG
>OMOU01013081.1:2202-14733 GCA_900312585.1 Malacocephalus occidentalis
GCCTGGTACCCAAAACAAGTTGAGAGTCGAGCTGGTACCACGCAGGGGAAAAGCCCAATAATAATAATCATAAGAATACATCAGAATCATAATAATAGGCATGCAGTGGACCTACTCAGACAGGACGCCAGGCGGACATTGTAACCCCAGTATATGCCTCCTTTGGTCCGTGGAACGTGAGGGGGGACCACCAGCGCCTTAATCAGCCTACCCTCTAAAAAGGACACACACACTCATTACTCTTCTTCTTCTTCTGAATGTTAAAACCACGCAGAACAGAAAGACACACCTTGCTTCTGTGTGTCGTTGATCTGCACGGTCACTCTGAGGCCGGTTTGCAGCTTCTTGTCGATCTGCACCTCCTGCGTGCAGCACGGCAAAACACGGCGCTTAGGTTTAGGAGGAACACGTACAGTCAAGCTTATAACGTCTGATTTGGAGAGAAAGAGAAGTCGGGTGCAAATCAAATGACGGTGTTTGTGTGTTGAATGTGTGTTGAAAGGTCGTGCATTCAGTCCACAAACGTGTGCAACGAGAAAGGTATTTGGAGATTATCAGTCTGGGCGCGGTCACAACTGGACACATTTAATGATATTAGATTAGATTTTACTTTATTGTCATTGCACAGAGTACACATGCACAGAGTACAACAAAATGCAGTATACACTGTATATACACTGTATATGCCGTATATACTTCTATCTGGGAAAATCGCCGAACACGTCACATTTGGATCGCGCCAAGTCGAAAACTGATACGAATGAATGAATGGAAAGAGGCGACAGACCTTCCACATGCCACAGTTGACCAGGGAGCCCTTGCCCGGCTTGGTGGGCCGGTCCAGCACGATGCCCTCACGGTACTCGGACGCCTCGCTGATCCTCATGTGGTGCGGTATGTCCAGCGGGTTCAGCAGACCTGTTGGAAACGAAGCTTTCCGTTTCTAAAAGCAAGCTCGTGTGAGGAAACCATACACGCAATATTCTTGTGCGCACATTTCCATTCATACTTTAATTGTGAATTTACCGGCGTATTGTAGATCTTGGTGCTTCGGAAAGAAACATTTGCGCAGATACCTGGAGAGAAGCGAGGCGTTAAAAGCGGGGACACGTTGCCCACCGGGGCGTGAGCGCGATTGGCCATTGAGAGCCGTTTCGCAATTGCCACGTGACTACCGTCTAGCGACACTACCCAGCGGACTGTACTGACAGGTGAACTGATCCGGTCAACATGCGTCCAGGTGGACATTCCCACTGGTGGGCACATGGCAACTGTGAAACAGCTCGCAATGGCTCATCACGCGCACACCTGGTGGCCCTTTAATGTTGTGCTATTAAAATGTGGTCCGTTATAATGGTTTCAGTCAAACGAAAGTGCGACTCACTGTGGACATTCTAGGTATTGCAGGATCCTCGCCAGTTGAATGCACGCGTTCCCCTTCTTCCCCACGCCGTTGTAATCTCCTTCTACGGTTCTGTGCGACAGACAGCGACACATTTCTCATTGTTGTACTCATCGATTTTGTTTGTAAATGCAATCAATAAAAAAAAACAATGTGAGGAGGAGGAGGAGGAGGAGGAAAACACTGGACCCACTTGACGTCCTCGCCTTCCTCGTAAAATACGACGATCTCGTCCACGCAGAACACCACGCAGGCCCGGGCGATCTGGCCGGCCAGGTAGGTACGCAGCTCCGCCGACTGGGCGTTGTCCAGCACGGAGCCGGGAAGGGCGACGCTCACGGTATACGCGCGGCCTGGTGGAGAGAGACGGCATCGCCGGCGTCACACTCGTCAGTGACATGATGCGTTTGTAGGGTGCTGCTGTCGCTTGTCATTGTAACGCCTCGTTACTCCTTTCCATGCCTGTAGGACACAGAGTGGTTACAGTTACCTCGACTGGGTTGGCTTTGTTCTTCCTCCTGCTCGGCAGCCTCTGTCTCTTTCTCCTTCTGTTTCTCACATTTCTTCACCAGCTTGGCTGCTTTCCGTTGCTTCTTGGCTTCTTGGACTGTGGTTCGGTAAATATTAGACATTAGAAAACATGACACTTGGAAATATGATTGCGGTGTGGGTGGCAACACATTGAGAGGGGAATAAGTGATATACAGTTTACTTCCATTGCAGACACGTGTTTCACAAAAGTAGGTCCAATACCATCGCATTGGACCATCTTTGGTTGAACTCTTCCCTTCTTTGTCTTGCATTAAACATGAGACGGGGATGGCATTATTTTCTGAGCAATCGCTCAGAAAATGAGGGATTCCGAGTTTACACCAGGGTGGTTATAGGAGTATATAAGCATTGTTATCTGTCATATTTGAACACATGAGGACTGATTTACAAAGCGGTGGGTTCACCTTCTGCTTTCCTTTTCTTCCAGTCCACTTTCTGTAAAATAACAACACAACATGGTGTTACTGCATCCACGAGAATGGAGCCGGTATCAAGACAATCAAACTGCAATAATACATTAAATGATACAAAACCTGCGTCAATTCCACTTTAGCTCTTTTTTGTGTACTCGCGTCCGACATGTTTACATGCAACCACACGTGAAACGCATTTACTTCCGGGTCATTCCCAATTGTGCTTTTATTTTGAAACAACGGTCCGAACCATAGGACTACATGGTTTAGAACGGAGTGAGACTTGGTTTAACTTTTTCATCCCATCATTTATTTATTTATTAACGAGTGTATTGTTTTATTCAAATGTATGTTGTTTCTAATGTATAAAGACTAGCATTGTTTAATTGCAGTACATGAATAGGTCACGAATGCTTTTCACTGAGGTTTCATTGCAATTAAAGAATATTAACCAGGCTATTCCATTGAGACAAATATCCAGTTATTTTCAGGAATAGTATAATGTAGAACGAACACACACACACACCTTTTTCAGGAGCAGACTGAGGGCTGCACACATTTACAATCTTCAAAACTATTGATTTATTTTATACATAGGACATTTTTGTCACATTTTGCTCATTTAAAAACAACTGATATGTAGAGGTAAAGTGGGCTAGTGCCATGATAAACCAATAAAAAAATACCTTGGAATATAAACTCTGGGGATTTTCTGGGGGAAATCTATTTAGCATTGGCAGAGAAGACCAAGGTGAGCAGCTTCAACTACAGAGATCTGGGATGCTGACACTGTTTCACAGTTCACTTTTCGCTGCTCCACTTTTTCAAGATTTCTTCCGCAGCATACAACGTCGAGTCCTCCTTTAGTAACACAAAAAAGAAAAGGAAAAAAAGATTAGAATTGACGGGGAGAGGAAAAAAAACACGTACGAGGGAACAAGCGATTTACTTCCTCATCATCGGTACCTTAGTGAAGCAGAATCGCACATAGTTCTGAAACTCTTTGCCATGCTCAGGGCCGTAGAAGGCAGATACAGGGATGGCAGCCAATCCCTGCAGTGAGAGAGAGAGAGAAAGAGAGAAAGAGAGAGAGAGACAAAGAGAGAGAGAAACGTCAAATCCTTTGAACCAAAAGAGTAAAAATGAATTGCTTCAAAAGTAACAATAGACGATGCAAGACTTTATAAATATATGACCTTTTTCTTGATCAGCCACTTAACAAATCTGTAGTCCAGGGGCTCATCCTGGGAGACTGAATCATCCAAGTCAAGCGCTGTTCAAAGACAGAGGCATTTAGTGGAGTATTGGCAATATTGAATGTACATTTGGAGCATATACGCAAACATGTTCAGCATGCCAAATAAGGCCAGAGATGTTGGTCCAATGGGACTGTGAGACGAAGCTAACTGTATAGCGCCCCCTATTGGCAAATGAGTACCAAACGTATTGGGGACCTGCTCACGGGGAATACATATGGAGTCAACACATTTGACTTCACTTTTGAGCAATCGGGTAATATTTGCTTCACCACTTCTTGGCACATAGTAACTGAGCTTATAAAAAATACAAAATAATAATAAAAAAACAAAGAAGAAAAGCTCACTGATGGAGGAAATGTCGGCGATCATGAAATAGCCGCCCTCTGGCAGGGTGGGCCGCAGCCCCACGCTCTCCAGGCAGCTGGCCAGCTTGTCGCGCTTGTGGTTCAGGGTGGCCGGTAGCTCCTTGAAGTAGCTCTCCGGACTCCCGAAGCGCTCGTACTCTGTCTGGAAGCCCGCCGCCACGGCAACCTGACGACACATGGCGGCCCCGCGGTCGGACTTGGGAGTCGTGAAACTCAGAATGTCACATGCTACCCCGAGGTGTGTCATATCGCTACGGGCAGACACGTGTGAAAATGGCTAACTAAAACATATTTACATACATATTGATGAATTAATGAAATATTGGACATATTGTGGACTTATCTCGTGCTTCTTGCACTGTTTCATACTAAATCATATTTGGTCTGATACACTTCCAAATGATGAAGTTATTATACAATATTATATCATAATTAGTAACCTGGATATTAACCTGGACAACACGGACAAGGACTTCAATATTGTTATTTTGCTACAACTACATCAATAGACATGCACTGAAAAACCAAACAACCAAGCAAACAGACCATCAGGCAGAGGTGGCGATGTGGATACCTGAGCAGCAGTGGCACAGTGGTACACAGAGTTCTGATGGACCGTTTTCAAGTGTTTCATGATGTGGCTGGAGCCTATGGCCCAGCCAACCTACAGATGAAGCAAATACGAACATTAGAATTACAATTAATAATTACTCATTATAATTATAATAATTATTAAAGAAATACATGTAAATCACACATAAAAGCAATCAATGATGAGTATATCGTGACCATATCGTGCTTTAAAATCAAGTTACAAAAAAAACAAATACTACAATAATAGCATTACTATAGGTGTGTGTGTGTGTTTGGTGCCTGGCTGACTTAATTGGCCTCACCTGGCCCAGTTAGAGTCTGGGGTGGGTGGGGCTGCAGCCTCACCTGGCCCAGTTAGAGTCTGGCTGCACGCCTGTGGTGCTTTGGGTAATCTAAACGAAGCCGCATATTTCCTAGCATATAGGAAATATGCTACAATTACCTTCCACCCCGTAGCGCTGAAAGTCTTCCCAGCACTGCCGATCGTAATGGTGCGTTCCCACATGCCCGGAAGGCTGGCTGTGTAAGTATAACAACAACAAAAAACACACATCGGTCCTGTGAACAACGCCACATTAAATGGCAGCCCTTTGCCTCTGATCCGCTGATCATCCGCGGAGTATCATCGGGTAGAACTGGTAGGACCTATTTTCACGTGCTGGGCTCCGTCGTAGGTCAGCCACTCGTACACCTCGTCGCTGATGCACACCACGTTGTGCTGGACGCACAGGTCGGCGATCACCTGCAGCTCCTCCCTCTTGTACACCTGCGTGTGTGGGGGAGTGGGGAGTGGGGAGATCCCAACAGACAGTGTCGTCATTCAAGTTCACAGGCTCTGCTCTGGAGGTCGAGTAGAACACATGATCATGATTAGTGTATGTAGAAAATACACACACTAATAATACACATATTTAAGAAATATACAGTACATAATGTAGACAAGATTTGTAAACAAAACGGTAAAAGGTTATTCGTTAAGCACATACTTCCTGAATATCATCGAATAATTATAATAATATGATGACTCTATGATGACAATAACTATCCTATACTCTTCTATACTCTTCAAACACACAGCTTAAACCAATTGGACAAGCCACTAATGCAAAGCCACCAGTGGGTGTGTCAGATCTGTAGGTAAGCGAAGAGCTCCATACCTTGCCGATCGGGTTGTTGGGAGTGTTGATGACAATCGCTTTTGTTTTCGCCGTGAATTTACTGGCCAGCTCCTCGGCAGAAAGCACCCAGTCTCCACTGGAGGGTTTGCTCCCGCTGACCCGCTGAAAAAATCCACCAACGGACCAACCATCAACCGGACATGAGAATGACCCAATTACATATGTCGTGTGACGTGTGTGTTCTGATCTCCGGTAAGCGCCCCTTACCGGCCTCAGAGGCACGTAGACGGGCGTCCCTCCTGCCATCTTCACCATGGGTTGGTAACAGTCAAAGAACGGCTCAATAATTATTACCTGATGAGGAAGAGGAGCATTTCAGTGTGGAAGCCTGGTTACCAAATGTATACGTTCACTCTCTCGCTCACTTGCTTTGGGCAGGTGTATTGCTCAGGACCCAAGTGCAGCGTTGGGTGTTGATTTTGAATAAGCAAGTCTTTAGAAATCCTCATCAACACACACTGTCCAAGCAAACCACCGTCAGGAAGTGGCGGTACGATGTATGGCCGGCTCTTACCTCGTCCCCTTCGTCCACCAGAGCCTGAAAGGCGCAGAACAGGGCCTGGTACGCCCCCACGGTGACCAACACGTCGTCCAGGGGGCTCATCTCGTGACCCACCACTCGGCCAAAGAATTTAGCCAAGATCTGGACCAGAGAGGGGTGGCCCTGTGCAGCGATGACAAAGGATCCATAAAATGAAGACGTTGACGTTTTCCCTTTAGCAGCCTCTAGTGGCTCGAGTTGTAGCTACAGTTAAAGCAAAACTTTCTAGTTGAGATTTAGTAGTGGAGTACAATACCGCGGTAAAAAGTAAGATAGCGCAGGTGTGGGATTATTTTGTATCAATTATTTTGTATCAAACATAAGGTTAAGAAATATGTGTGATTATATAATGACGTAAACATAAAACAACGTATGTAAAACAACGTACAAACGCCCGGGTGTACTGGTGCATCACGCAGTCTCCGCCCACAGCTTCACAGAAAGCATCTTGGATGAACTTAGGAGGGGCGAAGTCGGGGAAGCCCTGTCCCAGGTTCACCGCCTTGTAGTCGGCCGCCAACTGCGTGAACTCGACCCTATGAAGAAGAATATGATGGGGACAACTCGTGTCTCAGAACAAGTGCAGCCACATCATATTTTTAGTTGTTGATTGCATTAAAACAAACCCAAAGGTTCTGACCTCATCTACCAAGTCAATGTTGTGTTTTATGGGTTTAGATTGTGGAGCGTTTACATCTTTGTTAATATCTTCCTGGTCATAATTCTGGTAAAAGCACTGCCCTTTAAAACAAATACTCTGTCCAAAAGTGTCCTCAAGGACATCGTCATTCAAAAACCAATGCAAAAGGGACAACTGTTGTCAGTTGAGGAGGTAGGAGCAGTCTTCAGAGCAAAGGTCAAAGGGGCCAATAAATAGTAAGTTATTTACAAAGGGGCTGATTTGATCAGCGATGATAAAGTAAGCAAAATGATAACCTATATTTAGTATCATTGAAAAATGTTCAGCCTCCCTCCCAACATAGCCTCCAGAATCTATCATCTATTGTATGCAGTAATGCACGCATATTGACTTAAAGCACTGTCGATTTACTTGAAACACGCACCATATATTTTTGTCGACACCATCTAACCGGCGTGCATGGATTTGGCGTGACATGACAACCTGAAAGAAAACACAAATAACCATATTTTAATGTCAACATCTTCCTATTATTTAAGTTAAAGTGGGCGCGGCCTACTTACCACACGGTCAAGGCATTTACTCGCATTCCGATACATTACAGGCGTGTTATTGTTATCATTGAGTCACGGGACGGCCATTATATCTGATGAAACGCGAATGGGACTTTTAAATTATGATAAAACACCCCACCCCCGCTTTAATTCCCTATGCATTTGGTGAATTACCAGGCTGGCTTACAGGATAACGGAATGAATACCAGTTTGCAGGAGTCTAGTCAAGGCAAAGCAAACAGCAGCAGGGCAGGACAGGTCCCGTTCCCACGATGACCTTTGCACGTGACACTGACGTTTCGAAATCACTTCCGGTATGGGCGGGGCATCACCGCAGTGTACAAACCACTATCGTAGGTCCGTCCCCGGAGATACAAGGTATATTGGAGTTGTCGTGTTCTTTCTACCTCGTCTGCTAATCAAGAAAACTTAAAATGCCAAAATACTATAAAACCCTCTAGGTAGATTGAATAAATCAAGAACAAGATGCAAGTAATACTTTGCAAAGTAGGCCTCCTCAGATTTGGGGACCAGGGTGCATCTATGGAGAGAGATGTCACTCTTAGTGCCTTCCTCCGAGAGAGAGACCCGAGTCTTACAAGGTTCACATATTTATACTGGGGCTTAATCTTCAACTGACAAGTCCATATAAGGCTTGCTTTTTTTTCTTTACTTATCAATAGTTTAATCATCTGCTTGTAGTCGCATAGTAATTTAGCTGACCTTGCCTCTCTGTATGCATAGGTGTCCTTCTTCTGTTGATACAGTTGTCTGTTCCCTTTATGACCATACCACTGGTCATCTTCTACTCCCACAAGGCTGAGCACAGCAGTTTCTTAACCTGATGATTGATACTACATAATCCCACAGAGGGTATAGAGTTTTAATGGTGGGTAGCTAGTAACACATATGCCCAGTACTGGGACCTTTACAGCGCCCAGTACTTCACAAGAAGGAAAAAAGATGACCATGTCAACCATTTATTTTCACAATGGAAATAAAGGCACATTCAGGTGCACGTTCAAATGGCGTGTACACACAACATCGGGTGCATATCCATCCATCCATCCATCCATCCCTATGCCAGGCAGTTCAAATTGTAAAAGAGAGCTTTTTACAGTCTTAACATAAACTGTACAACATTGACATTTGATAGAATTTGAACTGTCCCGTTTCATGAACGTGTCGATTAACCCAACAACACAAATGACAAAACAACTCAAATGAACGGGATGCAGACGTCTCTCGACCAAACGGCGGAGCAAATAAAAGCCCAAAACAGATCAGATCACCCCCTGGAGTCCCTCCCTCCGTCACAGGGACACCTTCTTCAGGTCCCCGGGGAGCACGCGGCCCTTCTTGCGCGCCCGCTCCTTCTTCTTCTCCGCCTTGGCGCTCTTCTGCTTCTGCAGGTTCCGCTGCCTCTTGTCCTGCCGCCGCTGCATCTTGTCGTCCACGTTGCTGCTGCGCTGCGTCCAGCGCCGCTGCCGCTGCTCCTGCCGCTGCTCCTTCTTGCGGAGCGACGTGCGCAGCAGCGCCTCGTCGTCCTTGATCTTCAGGCCCTCCGCCTTGTACAGCGCGTTGGTCCAGCGCATCTTCTCCTCGGCGGCGCGCGCCTTGCCGCCGTCCGTGGCGTGCAGCTCCGCCAGCTTGGCCTTGCGCGCCTCCACGCGGCCCAGCAGCTGCTTGTAGTTGCGGCCTAGCAGCGGCGTCAGCTGGCCCTTCACGCGTCGCTTCTTGTCCCGCTGGCGCGTCGCCTGGTCGGCGTACGCCTCGTCCATCGTCTCCACCGTGTTGAAGAGGACGGCCGCCTCGTCCCGCTTGCTGCCGGCGGTGGCGGTGGCGACGGGTTCCTCCTCCTCCTCCTGTTTGATTTGCGGCGTCAGCTCCATGCCCGCCGCCGCCGCCATCTTCTTCAGCAGGAACTCCTTCTTCTTCCTCTTCTTCCGCTCTCGCTCCAGCTTCCTCTTAGCTCGCTTGGCGCGCACGGCGTCCGAAGACGGATCGATGGTTCCCTGGAAACAGAGGTTTTGACGTCAGTGCCCAGAGCGCGGTCGGTGGCAAACTATTCTTGGACACACTTGTGTGTTTGCCATGGACTGTTTTATTTGACCTTTATTTGACCCTCCCTAACGATAAGGGTTCAAGGTTCGTCACGTCAAAGCCACGATGGGCTACAATCTCTGCGGTCACCACTAGCGTAAATGCCCAGCAAACTGCCCCATACCTGTCCTTTAGACTCCTCAATCTTTTCATGGAGTCTCTTGCGAAGAAGGTCTACTGCGGTGAAGGTTGAGCCAAGACCCTCACCTATAGGAGGCGAATATACATTGCAGCAACTGTTTAAACGAGGAATGTCATCGAACAGCACAAGTGCAAATGGCAATTGGGTGGCCTACCAATGTACTTTTACCTTTAATTTCGTCTTTAATTTCACCTTTCACCTTTTTCCCATTGGCAACTTTTTTGGATGCCTTGGTTTTGGCAGCGGCAGGAGCAGCAGCAGCAGCAGCAGGGGAGGTCGCAGACTTGGAGGGTTTCGATTGGGGAGCGTTTTTCTGTTCACCGATGGCTTTTTGTCTGTTTAGACGTTTCTGTTTCCGCTTGCTGCTCTTGGAAGGGCCATCCCCATCACTCCTGTAATGGACTACACAGACAGACAAGAGTCGGGATGCTTGAGATGTTCATGCGCAACATCAGCAACACTTCAAGCCCGCTGCCTGAGAGCATGGTGGCTTTTCTTCATATGTGATCTGAGCTGATTGGACATGTAATGAAATTAACCCGTCCATGTAATCTGACACACTTGGTATTCAGTTGATGATCAAATGATCCGTGTTTGCCATTTCTGGATCAAAAGCCCTGGTAAGGAATTGTTCAATATAAAAGTGTGTGTATTTTATCTGTCCATTTAAAAGGACGGTCAAAGGACTAACATACGCAGCTCAGCTCCCGGTATTGCAGACAAAACACAATAAAACTAGGATCACTGGATACTGCTTCACAGACTGCATTGAAAGGTTAGACTGCGCACCAAGGCCATCGTATATACGTGTCAGGGGGACTGCTATAGCCATGCAGGATATTTCATTCGTAAACGACAACGTTTTGCGTGACAAAATAAAGCGGTCATATTTACCAAACTTTGAATTCCTTGGTTCGTGGTCTTGCCGGGCACATATCTTACTCGTTAACTTCTGAATGTACGAATCTTTAGATGCGAGGCTATTCATATTTACTGCGATTGTTCGGTGCCTCTAAGAGTTCATTCAAGTTGCCCAGTTTACATTTTACTGCAAGCACGCATGTCACAAAAAAAGCACGTGGGGTGAATCGGAGGAGGAAACGTGACCCGGAAGTAGTAACACAAAATGTTGCTCCCTCCCCTTTTCATGGGGTCTCTGGTGAACAGCTCGGTTATGTAGGGTGTCAATGAATGTACATCTTCGGCGTTTGACAATATCTGTTCACCATGAATACGTTGAAGTCCATGCTCGTCCACTCCAACAGTGTGCTGAGAATACTAACCGAGAACGTAAGTCACGGGTGTTATCCGGACCAATGTCACTGAAAGTTATCCAACGTTGTTGTTGTTGTGTGTTATCCCTGTCACTGGAAGCACGTGTTTCTAATGTCTCTGCTATTTACAGACACGCACCGTTTACATCAAGAAGGTTCATAATCTGGCCAGGCAGCCTAAACGACCAACACGTCCTTATGGTGAGCGCCTATATGCAATCGTATATGCTAAGGAGGTCCAGAACTGACTCCAGGTGTGGTTGCCTGACCTTGAATAATGTGTTGTTTTTTTTAGTCCTTTTAGCTACGATTACGAGCTCCAGGCGCCACTTATGCACAGCCAGCCCCGCAGCAGAGAAAGGGGAGGGGCCTTTGCTCAAATGGATGCTCTTTCTGATCCCGGCCACCACGTTTGCCCTTGGCACCTGGCAGGTGTGTGTGAGTGAGTGAGTGAGTGAGTGAGAGAGAGAGAGAGCAAGCTGTTGACTTGAGGGTGTGTTGTCAAGGAGCATGTTGACCTCCCCCCCGAATAATGGGACGTCTCTTTTCAGGTGAAACGACGGCAGTGGAAATTGAAACTGATCGAAGACCTGAGGCTTCTCACCACCCGTGAGCCTATTCCTCTTCCCCTTGAGTAAGTACGTACATCATATAGGACCATCATGATATATAGCACAATATAGGATGTTCTCTGTTCATTTGTTAAACACATAGCCGATCTGTTATCCACAGTATTAATCCTAGGCTTTTGGATGAATAATATTCATACTTTGGAGCAAAACTTTAGCAAACCCCTGATTCATTGTTGCATGTAAATGTGTGTTTATTTTGCCTCTGGCCTCTTCCTCAGCCCCCTGGAGGTGAATGAGCTGGAGTACAGGAGGGTGAAGGTGCGTGGGCACTTCGACCACACCAAGGAGTTGTACGTCTTGCCCCGGTCCCCCGTGGACCCGGAGAAGGAGGCGCGGGAGGCCGGCCGACTGTCCTCCAGCGGAGACACGGGAGCCAACGTGATCACACCGTTCCACTGTACTGACCTCGGGTAAGGCCTCCCGGGCGACACTGTACTGACCTCGGGTAAGGCCTCCTGGACGACACTGTACTGACCTCGGGTAAGGCCTCCTGGACGACACTGTACTGACCTCGGGTAAGGCCTCCTGGACGACACTGTACTGACCTCGGGTAAGGCCTCTCGGAGGACACCCACCGTTTCAGATGTTACCATGTATTACTGACACTAATGACATTAATGAAGGAATAAAGGCTTGAAATCTTTCACTCTGTGTAATGAATCTGTATAATAGATGAGTTTCACTTTGTGAAATGAGTGACAACAAATATTTTTCTTTGAGCTGCACCTGTAGTTAAAAAACCTTGACGATGCCCGCTGATTTTCACCCTTGATGTACTCCAGCATCAGCATCCTGGTGAACAGGGGGTATGTTCCCAAGAACAAGATCAGGCCAGAAACCAGGATGAAGGGACAGGTAAAATGACTTGATTTTGGCCTTTAA
>OMOU01013085.1:2272-14867 GCA_900312585.1 Malacocephalus occidentalis
TGCAGGGGAGAGAGAGAGAGATAGAGAGATAGAGAGAGATATACAGGCGGTAGGGGGAAGGGGTTGGGGGGGCTCGAGGTCACAGTGTCTCTCTCTCTCTCTCTCTCTCTCTTTCTCTCTATCTCCCTCCTTCTTTCGGCAGCCTGCGACAGCCTGTGCTGATTTATCAGTGTCTCTAAACGGCGTCCAGCTGGCTATCTGCTTATTAATTGAATTAACAGGCACCAGAGAGGGGGAGAGACCCCCGGTCATAAACACAGCACAAAGGTGTAGGAAGAAACTCACAGCCTAACCACAATGAATCTGTCCAAACCACACCGTTGTTGCAAGTGCAAGCTAATGTGCAAGCTAATGTAAAACATAACATAACGATAGCTAAGTGATTGTGTTTGAGGCATTAAGCATCCAAACAACAGTGTAAGGCAACAACACAAATTAAACCGGACCACGTGCAGTACCATAAAGGCATGCATATATGTCCTTATCATGAATAGTCCCACACCACAATCCTGCAGAAAGTCAAAAAGTTCTTACCGTGATACAGACCTATATTTTTAATGCTTACTGTCGCTGGACTGGACCTCCTTGCAAGCACTTCCTCTGGGGATATGACATGGCTCTGCTGTAACTGGGCTCATCCGACAACTTAAATCCTCCTACACGGAGAACAACAGTGACGCAACTGGAGGCCGTTAGCATGGCCGTGATGAGCCGGTGAGTGCCAAACAACCCTTATCAGGCCCACTAATAGTGCCTTAACACATGGTTGCGTTTCCCTAGACTCTTCCTAAGCAGGAACACGTAACCACCACCTGCATTAGAGACCCACATGTACACCATACACCGACGGCATTCATATTGCTGTCGGTGTATGCATGGCAATGTGAATGCCATGGAAAACAGTTATTAAGTCAGCACAGGTGTTAAACTGTGGTGGCGCCAGGCTGGAAAGAGGGAGAGAGGGAGAGGGGGTTGGAGGGTGGATGGGTTGGGGGTGGAGGGTGTTAAGAGAGAGAGAAATATATATATTTATATTTAGGGCATTTGGTAGATGTTTGTATCCACTTATAATGCAACTTACAAAAGGTACATTTGTTGAAAGAGACCAATCTTTATGTACCACAGCAATATATAGCTGTGGTACATAAAGATTAGAATAGAGCAGGTTTCAAGCATTCATAATTGCAAGGTTAATATAATGAGTTTCATAATTGCTAGGTTGTCTGCATAATAGCTGGGTGAGAGCAGAAGAGCAATTCTGAGTGCATTACCAATATGTAATACAATGAAAGAAGTTAATATAAATTCCCACCCGTCATGTCATGTTTTCCACTGCTGGAGCATTTCTTGATAGCTAATAACTAAATCACAAATCACAATGGCGCAAAAACGTTTGTCATTTTTTTGGTAAACTAGCTTCTAAAATCAGTAGTGACACTACGCATGAAGGAATCATTGATGAACTGATGCCAGAGCATACCTATGATCTTCCTTGAGGACGGGAATGGATTAGTAGAAGAGACAATTGGATGTTGGATACAAAATTATTACATGTTATCCAACAGTTTGTGAGCAGGAGCAAATTGCACCTCTTTAAGCCCATCTCCATCACAACTTGCTCCAGCAATGGTAAGCCACACTATTGTGTTTATTGCATTGTACAAACAAAATGTCCTTAATTATCATTGTATAAGCATTGTGCCACATTTTATCAACTTTCTTTTAGATTTTCAGATTTACAACAATACAACCACAAAAGATAAAATAAATAAATAAAAAGCATCCAGTATCATATCATACAGAATCGTGACTGTGGCCATGCAAAGGATAGGTTCTCTACAAACTATATAAAGGGGTGCCATACCATGTTGCATTTTTTGTGAAATCCATGCATAGTGTACCTCAGCTTCTCAAGTTTCAAGTTTAACATAACTTCATCCACCCACTGTAAGAAAGATGGAGTTTTTTTTTTTACTTCCAATCAAAAAGAATGAGACGACGAGCTAAGTGTGAAGCAAAAGCAATTGCATTTGCTTGGTGTGTGGTAACCCTGCTTTCTAAATTACATACACCAAAAACAGCTGTGATTGGATTCGGATCAATAGTAATGTCACACATGTTTGAAAAACACTCAAAGATGGATGTTCAAAAATCAACCAGAGATAGACATGACCAGAACATATGACCCAAAGTAGCAGGGCTCTGACGACACCTCAAACACTGGGGGTCTACCGATACATATTGTCTCTCATTGGAAAGATGAAGGTGATGGAGGACTCTAAATTAAATGAGACCATACTTGAGACATAATTGAGACCATATTTTCAGGAATTATTTAACAATGGGGTTCTCGATATAAGTGGAAGGCGTAATTGGCAGAGGGCAGCTCAATAAAGAAATAAGGGAAGTTGGGAGACTGGACTGACTGACCAAGAGGGGCCCTCGTTCTCTTCAAAATTGGAAACCCAATGCATACACTTTAGGATATGAGTTGCCCAATAGTAATAAATAAAATTAGGAAGACCTAATCCGGATTTTGGTCTCTCTAGATAACTCTTTCTCATGCGTGGGGTTTCTTATCCCACATAAAAAGTAGGAATGTGTCTGTCCAATTGTTTGAAAAATTATATTGGTAAAAAAAGGAGGAACCATTTGGAAGAGACATAGAAACCGTCATTTTGACAGAGCTAATACACCCTGTCAATGAGATAGGTAGAGATGATTTTGTTAAATCCTGTTTAGTTTCTTCCAGCAGTGGTTGGAAGTTATGCTTGGAACGGTCTTTGAATGAATGCATGTGCAACTCAGATGCCTAGATAGGTGAAGCACTGTAGCTCTGTTTGAAAAGGAAAGGAGTCATATGTTACATTTTGAGCCAGCTGGTTGATTGGAAAGAGTAAGCTTTTGTTAAGGTTCAATTTATAACCTGAACATTTTCCAAATGTCTGCAGTGTATCCAAGAGGATAGGAATAGTTTCTGTTGGATTAATGACAAAACAGTGCAGGTCATCTGCATGAAGCGACACCTTATGGGTAGTATCCACCCTCTTTATTCCTGCAATTCTGTCCTCGGTTTGCAAGGCAATTCCTAGGGGTTCTATGGCAATGTCAAAGAGTTTGGGTGATAAATTGCAACCCTGCCGCGTCCCTCTGTGAAGGGGGAAATAATCAGATATGACATAATTTGTGCGGACTGATGCCATATGAGATGAATAAAGAATATTGATCCAAGAACAGAATTGGTGGCCAAAACCAAACCTTTCCAACAGTAAAGTAACAGTAAATAGATAGGTCAATTCAATGAAATCAAAAGCCTTTTCAGCATCAAGTGAGATAACAATCTCACGCTGTGTTGTGGAGTGGGCGGAATATGGAACGTTGAATAGGTGCCACATTTGTTTAACACCGTCACCTTGTGTCACGCAAGAGCTTTAGTGAGGACCTTATAGTTGCAGCACAGTAAGGTTATTGGCCTACATGAGCCACATTTAATGGGATCCTTGTCCTTTTTAAGTAAAACTGAGATTGAAGCAACAAGTCATTCTGAAATGTTCCGGCACACAAACACCTGGCTCATGGGGATGATTTGGGAGAGAATGCTTTATAAAACTCAATGGGGAACCCATCAGGGCCCGGAGCCATTCTACTTTGGATTGCAATAACTGCTGCTGTGATATCTTCCACAGAGATTGGGCTGTGTGTCATGGTCCACACTCCAGCTCTGTGAGTGCAATCAATCTAATCATCTCCACCTGTTCCCGCTTAACCTCCCTCCCTATATATACTCCACCGTTCCACACACTCACTGCCAGATTGTATCTTAGTCATGTACGCAAGACTCTCCAGCATTCCTCTGATTACTTACCTGTTGCTGAACCTGCCTGTCCCCAACCTGTAACTCTCGCCTGATTACCAGACAACGCCGACAACCTTCTGCTCCCAAATCCCGTAATACGGTATCCGTGGTTACACAACGTTCTCCTTCTGCTTCCCGGCTTCTTGATTTCCCGACCGGGCCAGTCCCCGACGATCCGCCCGCCAACCCCGCACCGGTACCTCCACCTGATCGACTTCGCCTGCCCAATGTCAAAACTGCTATTCCCTCTGACTCTGAATAAAATATAATTCAGTATCTGCCTGTTTATGTACTGCTTCTGGGTGTTCAGAGCTGAGGCTGGGAATCTCAAGTTAATCTCTGGGCTTGGAGAAGTAGCATATCTTGTATCAATATCTGAAATGAGGCGAGATAGCTCTGTGAGGTGCTTGGAGTGCATTTTGTTCTTGTATGTAGTGTATGAAATTGTTTGACCTCTCAAATAGGATTTTGAGGGAACATCAGGTGTAACATTAATTTCTAGAAAGTAATCTATCTGTGCTCCAATACATTCCTTTAAGACACTGCAGGACAGCACAAGTGCATCAAGGTGCCAAGTGTCTCTAGGTGCTATACTATCTGGAAAACGGATAACTAATTTGATAGGGCTGTGGTCAGAGATGACAATGCTATGATATTTGGTGTCAGCAACATAAGATAGCAGTCTGTCAAGCAGGGAAAAGTCTATTCTGGAATAGGAGTGATGGACTTGTCTTGCAGTGGGAGCCTCATTTGGAATGTGTCTCTTGGAGGAACATTATATCAGACTTTAGGGATTTCAGAAGAGCAAATACACTGCTACACTTTACCGGGTTATTAGCACCTTTTAAATTCCAGCTCAGTAGAGTTGTAGAGCCTTAGTTAGGACCTATGTTAGATGATATCATGATACTAAATAATGAAGGAAAGTGAGTGTCCATAGGGTCTTTAACTCTCACCTCCGGACCTCTCACCTCCAGAAGAATTTCTCTTCATCCCAGGTTAGGGACATTGAATCCAAATGGGCCATGTTCAGAGCCTCCATTGCAGATGCGGCGGTTAGGAGCTGTGGTCAGAAGGCTGTCGGTGCATGTTGTGGTACCTGTTGGTGGACACCAGCAGTGAAGGAAACCGTCTGGCTGAAGAAGGAGGCTTTTCGGCCTTGGTTGGCCCAGGGGTCACCTGAAACAGCAGATGGGTACCGGGAGGAGTTCGGGGAGGCCATGGAGAAGGACTTTCGGTTGACCTCAAGGAAATTCTGGCAAACTGTTCGGCAAGTCAGTAAGGGAAAGCAGGGCTTAGCTCAGGCTGTGCTCAGTCGGGGAGGAGAACTGCTGACCCAGACTGAGGATATTGTCGGGCGGTGGAAAGAACACATTTCCAAAAAGGGGGACCGGAGGGTGTGCTCCAACTATCGGGGGATCACACTGCTCAGCCTCCCCGGGAACGTTTATTCCAGGGTGCTGGAAAGGAAACTCCGGCAGATTGTCGAACCTCAGCTTCAGGAGGAGCAATGAGGATTCTATCCTGGCTGTGAAACAGTGAACCAGCTCTTTACCCTTGCCGGATTGTTGGGGTTGGGGAGCATGGGAGTTTGCCCATCCAGTCTAAATGTGCTTTGTGGACTTAGGGCTTGTGGGCTTATGACCGTGTCCCCCGGGGAATCCTTTGGGGGCTACTGCAGGAGTATGGGGTACCGGGGTTGTTGGTACGTTCCATTCAGTCCTTGTACAAACCAAGGTTGCCCCTTGCCACCGATTCTGTTTGTGATTTTCATGGAAAAAATCTCAAGGCGTAGCCGAGGTGAGGAGAGTGTCCGGTTTGGGGACCTCCAAATTGCATCCTACTTCAGATCGTGACCTGCAGCATGCACTGGGGCGTTTTGCAACCGAGTGTGAATCGATCGAGATTACAGTCAGCTCGATTTACCGGTTCATCGACGTTCCAACCCTCACCTATGGTCACGAGATGTGGGTAGTGACTGAAAGAACGAGAACGTGGATACGGCTAAAATGAGTTTCCTCCGGAGGGTGGCTGGGCTCAGCCTTAGACATAGGGTGAGGAGCTCAGACATCTGGAGGGAGCTCGGAGTAGAGCTGCTGCTCTTCCGCGTTGAAAGGAGTCAGCTTGTCATCTGGCCTGGGAACGCCTCAGGATCGAGAGAATTGCTGGGGAGAAGGAGGCCTGGAGAGCCCTGCTTAGCCTGCAGCCACTGCGGCCCGGCAGTGGCTGCAGGCCACTGGAAGAGAATGGATGGAAGTGACATAGCGATTACAATCAGAAATACATAGTACGAAATAGAAATGGCTAAAGAGTCGGTAGATTTGGATGTTTGTATAGGAAAAAACATAACTGAATAGAACATTATCCTGGCCGCTGTGGAGAATGGGGCTGGTGCACAATGCCTTCTGTAGCACTTTCTGCTGGAAATAATGGAATTTAACACTGATAGGTCTGGGTGACTCACTGATTCATTCACCCCATAAATACAGCAATTAGATCTGCCTGAACTACAAATCCTCTGTTTTCGGTGACTTCATTTGTGATTTGGCTTACTTTCCCTTCCAATGCTACGACCCTGTCCGAGTACACTGCGCAGTCCATGACCACATTCTCAATGCCATCGCAAGTCAGCGGAGGTAGGGTCGATCTTCTCATTTTGTGTACTGGATCGGGAAGCAACACTTTCATCAATTCTATTAATCACAGAGGCCTCGGATTTCTGGATTGCCGCCATTAGCATTGCTAGGTCAGTGGTACACTCAGTGCCAGTGGGCGGTATGGCCTCAAGGGAGTCTGGGGATTCCACGGCCTCCTTCTTGACACTTTTGTTTTTCTTCATCTCTCAAACAGGTAGAAATTCAATATCTCAGATTTGTAATCTGGATAGTTTGAAAGAGGATGTTCTGATTCAGATTGGGTAAATTATATAATTAACGTATTTTGATTGCCCTGAGCAGGAGCCTGGTAAATCTACAGGACGTTATTTTGTTGTTTCTCGCACGGTACAGGGTAACACAACTAGGGGACAATTTTAGATACAAAAGAAGTGATGGATGTTACGATGAAGATCATATCTTCTGTTCGGGCCAGGCATCTACAGAGAAGGTTATTCCGTACTCACTTGTAGGAGACAGACACAGAACACACTGCTGATAGTGGCTTTTGGATTTAGCGTTTCTGACAAATCTCACTGGCCTGCTCAAAGAGGATAAATATGTAAATAAATCTACAACTGCTGTCAAGTAGGCTGTGACCTCCAGAACTTTCCTCAAATGCAGGCAGAACATCAACCCCAGGGCAAAGACTTTGTGTAGCATGTCAGTGCACGTTACGAAGGGCAAGTTCAGAGAAACTTTGCATCCATCGAGACTGTTGCCAGCTATCTTTGAATTCCATTTGGTGCAAGTATTGATGTGGATAGCATTGCCTCCAAAGTAGTATCACTGTTCCATCTGGATAGCTCTGCATTTAAGAATGAGATTCTCACACTGTAAAATTACATTGAGATCAAATCCAGGGCAACACCTATCCCAACCCAGAAGATGCGCATTGAACTTCACAGCACTTTTTGGATCAACCGCTTTGTGTGAGTCTGCTTTTGCAGACAAGGTACAGATCCACAATGATGCATGACCAGCTTATGGCCTGCCTAAGGCAACCAGCTCCTACTGCCCTGACTTTGAGAAACTAGCTGCCTCTTCCCAGTGCCAGCGGTCCCATATTGAATGCCTTGCAGGAGTTCAGGCTCAGGTTAAAGAAGAACATCACTGGATGTCACTGAACTTTTGATTCTCCAAGAAGTTGCACATGAAGTGAGTCTTGTGGCCAATACATTGAACTTTGTTCAAGGTGTCCATCCATCCATCCATCCATTTTCTTCCACTTACCCGGGGCCAGGTCGCGGTGGCAGCAGGCTAAGCAGGACTCTCCAGGCGTCCTTCTCCCCAGCAACACTTTCTAGCTCTTCCTGGGGGATCCCAAGGCGTTCCCAGGCCAGATGAGATATATAATCCCTCCAGTGGGTTCTGGGTCTGCCTCGGGGTCTCTTCCCAGTCGGACATGCCCGGAAAACCTCTAAAGGGTGGTGCACGGGAGGCATCCTGATCAGATGCCCGAACCACCTCAGCTGACTCCTTTCGATGTGGAGGAGCAGCGGCTCTACTCCGAGCTCCCTCCAGATGTCTCCTCACCTTATCTCTAAGGGTGAGCCCAGCCACCCTCCGAAGGAAACTCATCAACACTCGGCTGCAAACCGCCCCAGTGCATGCTGGAGGTCACGGTAGCCAACAGAACTACATAATTTGCAAAGAGCAAGAATGCAATTCTGAGGTCCTCAAACTGGACACTCTCCTCACCTCGGCTACGCCTTGAGATTCTGTCCATGAAGATCACAAACAGGATTGGCAAGGGGGGCAACCTTGGCGGAGTCCAACACCCACTGAGAAGGTGCTTGACTTTGTGCAGAGAATACGGACTCACTTTGTTTGTACAAGGACCGAATGGCACGGCACCGCCACCCCATACTCCCTCAGTACCCCCAACAGGATTCCCCAGGGGACATGGTCATAACCCTGCTCCAAGTTTACAAAGCACATGTAGACTGGATGAGCAAACTCCCATGCCCCCCCCCAACAACCCTGCAAGGGTAAAGAGCTGGTCCACTGTTCCACAGCCAGGATAGAAACCACATTGCTCCTCCTGAAGTTGAGGTTCGACAATTGGCTGGAGCCTCCTTTCCAGCACCATGGAATACACTTTCCCGGGGAGGCTGAGCAGTGTGATCCCCCGATAGTTGGACCACCACCCCGGTCTGCCATGCCACACATACTGTCCCAGACCCCCACGCGACATTGAATAGGCGTGTTAGTCACGACAGCCCCACAATGTCCAGAGCCTTCAGCATCTCAAGGCGAATCTCATTCACACCTGGCGCCTTGCCACTGAGGAACTGTTTACCTACTTCAGCGACCTCTTCCAAGGATATGGGTGAGGCTTCCCCTGAGGCTTCGGACTCTGCCTCTCCTCCAGAGGGCATGTTGGTTGGGTTCAGGAGTTAGTCAAATTGTTCCTTCCACCGCCCAACAATATCCTCAGTCTGGGTCAGCAGTTCTCCTCCCCGACTGAGTACAGCCTGAGCTAAGCCCTGCTTTCCCTTCCCAAGTAGCTGAACAGTTTGCCAGAACTTCTTTGAGGCCACCCAAAATTCCTTCTCCATGGCCCCCCGAACTCCTCCCACATCCGGGTTTTGCTTTGGCGACCGCTGAGGCTGCAGCCCTCCTGGCCTCCCGGTACCCGTCTGCTATTTCGGGAGACCCCTGGGCCAACCAAGCCAGAAAGGCCTCCTTCTTCATCCTGATGGCTTCCTTCACCGCTGGTGTCCACCAGCGGGTTCTTAGGTTGCCGCCACGACAGGCACCGACAGCTTTCTGATCTGATACGACTACAAAGTCGATCATTGACCTTTGGCCTAAGTCCGGTACCACCTTATGTTCGAACATGGTGTTTGTTATGGCCAGTGTATGACTAGCACAAAAGTCCAACAACAAAGCACCACTCTGGTTCAGTGTCAGAGGGTATAGCAGAACAAAGGCAGGGGGACAGAGCAAACACAGGGGGACAATCCAAACAGGACTACTCAAGCAGGCCCTATAAGGGAGAACATTTTTAGATGTTCCTGCAGAACGGCCTGCAGAGCAAAGCAAGTACCCTGGGTGCGCCCTTAAATGTGCAAATGTGCTCATTCAAAACGCATAGCCACACTTGGATGATGCAATTGTGGACGAGATGGTCCAGACATAGAGTTATGTCTGTGCCATCCATCTCTGTGGCCTCATCCGAGCGAACAAAAGGTGCATATTTAGATTTAGTTGCAATAGAGGCAATATATGACATACATTTGAAAATGTAAAAGTTTATTATAAGATGACACTGAGTAGTTTAACGTTATTTGGCAATACCTTTTATCATCACACTGATATGCCCTTGCGGACAGAAATGTGAGAATTTGGATATGCTATTGTGTCTCGCGCTAGGGCTGGGCGCTAAAACGATCTCAAACCAGGAACGCAATAAAATGTATGTCGATTACGGTCGATAAGCCTTTTTCCTCGATATGGGTAGATCTAACAGCCTTTAATGCAGCAGAAATAAGAACACCAACAACAGACTGATTGGCAACAGCCAAATCAGTCTGCAGCTTTTGGCTTGCACACGCCATTTACCGCCAGGCATTGTTTACTACCAGCAGCGGCGAAGAAAGCTCTTGAAAGGAGGAGACAAAATGAGTGAAACCAGCAAGGGGAACACAATTTGAAAGCCACAATGAAAGAACACTGGCAGCCTCCAAAGATGAGGAAATTCTGAACAAAAAGGACCACACCATTTTTAGATTATTACTCTCTGTTTCATGTTCAATGTTATGCACCAATCACAACAAATCCATTGGTGTTACGTCTTTCTGCATGTAGAATGCACACACACACAACCATATGGTGAATTATGAGTCCTCTACATTACTTTATATTATCTTACAGTTGTACTTAAATGTACAGAGCCTTTGTGATCCACTTGTTTACTCTTGATTGTACCTCTACAAACATTTGAGATGTTTGCTGCCCTGCCAAAGTATTTGCATTGTTTTAATAATTGATGCATGTGAACTTGTATTGTTTTGTTCAAGCAGATACAGTTTGCACCGTTAAATGTTTACATTGTCATTTATTTTTGTATGAATAAACTATGTTCTAAAGTATAACTAATTAATCCTCTGCCTTCTTTAGGCTTCAGTCCTATCTCGCTGTTGTTCATTTAGTTGTCATGACTTTGTGAGTGACTGATGTCCTGTCACTTTTCAGGTTGATCATTCTCAAAATGGAGAGTGTTTGAGTTTAGTGGAAAAAAATCATGTTATACATTCTACACGTTTCGGACAATTTCAGAACCCCCAACTCAAAACACATTCCCGTGGCCCTGGAGGGATGAGCCTCTGGTGACACGGAGGGACTCAGTTACCACGAGCAGGGCTGACTCTGTGGAGTGTGTGGCCTTGAAGCCTGACGAATGAGGGTCTAGTGGGTTGTTTTGAGAGAGATAGGAGGATAGTTGGGTAGAGACAGCACATTCTAGGGTTTTGGAGAGGAATGAAAGAAGGGATACAGGTCTGTAGTTCAATATTGGTGGTGTTGAGGAGCAACTTGATTCTAGCTGTCTTGAAGGTGGTTCAAAACAGGCACAAATTGAGGGAGGTGTTGATTAGCGTAGTGAGGAAGGGCAGGATGTTCCCCGCGATGTCTTGGAGAAGGGAGGATGGGATTGGGTCATGTCTTGTAGAACATGATTGACCAGCTCATACTAAAATGTGAGGGGTGATACGGTTTACAATTACGTATTATGTATTATTATAGCATGATAGCTTGTTGTCCAGCAGCACGCAGACACATGAACATGCTTTAGAACTTAAAATATGAAATAGTCAACTTCAAGAAGGAATGTATAGATCAGCAGCATATGACAAACTCAGCAGTCAGCAGTGATTTGAACAAAATAAAAGATGATATCTATCAACATGAAATCACAATATGTTCACTTGAGAAGTGTTTGGACACAAAGCGCGACCAATTCTATTGTTCTCCTATTGGAGAAAACGCTGCAGGTAGGGGGAGACCTTGTCGACATGGAGGGCTCTGGCTCAGAAGTTGACATTATTTTCAACAAATCAGAAGGTTTTGAGTTTCTGATTGTGTGTTTTAAATTTGCCATGCTCGAGAACACAGCACCCGAACTAGTTACTTGGGAGTTCAACTGCATATCAAGCCTTGACTGTGCCTCCCAGCTGAATGTAGATATTTGACCCTTGTGAATTCCAGTATATACACCATTGGTTTCTAATTTACATTTACATTTAGGGCATTTCACTTTTATATTTGCTGAAAGAGATAGCAATATATCGCTGTGGTACATAGAGCCAATTTCAAGCATTCATAGTTGTGAGGCTAATAGAACGAGTTTCAGAATTGCTGGGTTTCCTGCATAGTAGCTGGGATAAGAGCAGACATGCCATTCTGAGCGCATTACCAACATCTGAGAACATACAATATGCTAAACAGTACTATTAATAATGCCAAGACATAGAAACACACAAGTTAGTGCTAGGATTCGCAGAGGGAAGGCACAGTCTAGGTGAAGAATCTAGGTGAACTCTGAACAGGTGGGTCTCGAGTCTCTTGTGGAAGTTGTGGCAGCTCATTCCACCACTGCGGTGCCACAACAGAGAAGAGCTGGGACTTGGCAGAGCGATGTTTGCCTGTTTTTAGTGAAGGTGGTACATAATATTATATGTTAATGTATTGGTTGGTTCATAGTGCGTACCGTTCCATACACTGTGGACCCTGTGCTATACAGTTCAATACGAACACACAACACCGCCAAAAGTATGTAGCCCAGAAACGACACGGTAGGCTGGTGAAACAGACACAACCGTTTCACAGATACATACAAGATACATGCATTTATTGGTTGAGACATGTAGGAGCGGTTCAAGACAAACCAATACATCTATGAATCATTCAGGATACTTTTTGGACAATTTGCTTCCTCTGTTAAGACAATAAAAGTGATGGAGATAGCTATTGATTGGACATCAATAACATCCCCCTCCCCATCCCAACCAACATCCATCTCCAATCCAGCTTGTTTCCTAGAGGGAATATTACTCCTCTCAGACCCTTACCTCCTGACCCC
>OMOU01013092.1:2255-17454 GCA_900312585.1 Malacocephalus occidentalis
CTGGAGGCACTGGAGGACGGGGAGGCCAGGGTCTCCGGGAAGGTCCCATGGGAGTGACACCTCCCCCCCGCAGGTGTTGAGAGACTAGAGAGGGAGGGAGAGAGACCGAACACGCGCTGATGTGCTGATAGGCTCTTCAGCCAATCAGAGAACTGTATGCACCTGTCAGACCTGACAGGCACACACACAGACACACACACACACTCATGGCATTCCAATGTATCGAGGGGGTGGTCGTGGGGCCCCTCCCTCGTCTGAAACCAGCACATATCGCAGCGAGAGTGAGGATCGAGCCTATAAACGATGGCTGTAGCACAGAAAATAACACAAAGCATCCCCACAATCCTCGAGGCAACGCCACTCAGGACCCAGGCGCGCTCTCGCCTGCCGTCTGCACTGGCACACAATCAAAGACAAACAAACCCCTTCCGCCTCCACCTCCTCCACCACCTCCACCACCTCCACCGCAAATATAATCCTCATCGCTATCATCCATGGAAGCATCTCACGCACTGCCCACACGACACGACAGCCAACACGCGTTCATACAAAGCGATCGATGACCTCAGGAGCTTGCACTGCCGCCCGTCCCCAGGAAGATGACTTCCAATGGAAACGCACTGGTCTCGTACGGTGAGGACATGAGAACTGCGAGGGAAGAAGAGAGAGAGAGGGTGGGGTGGGGAGAGAGGAAAAGGGAAAATTCCTGAATGTTTCTTTTTGTTTAGTATTTACTTGAGTGTAAATCTTACTCACAGTGCCGTATATTTCCAACTTCTCCAAAATATCATCAGCTTCCTGTTAGAAAGTTTCTATTTGAGTCATTTCTGTTGAAGCAAGGTCAAGTACAGCTCTTTTCATTTCACGTGTAACAAAACCGTCCGAGCGTGAGTGAACACACGGATGAGTGTGTTGTTCACAACCATCACCATCTGTGGTTTTAGCTTATTTCCTCGTCTGGGTTTTTAATCGTAACTCAGCCACCTGAGGTTATTCGCTCAAACGATTACACCAGTACTTCCTTCCTTCCTTCCTTCCTGTCTCTGGTGATCATCTCACCTTTCACTCCTCCTCATCTCCACCAGAACCAGAACACTTAATGACCCGTTGGCTGGGAAACGCTGCCATAATAATCAACGGAAAGTGCTCCGTCCGAGCTACAACACAAAATGTGCCACGCCCTAACTCTTCATTGCCAACGCTATATTAGCGGCACCTTCGCCGGACTCGGAGAGAGTGTCCCACCCTGAATGCACACCACCGGATTGTACGCGTTTTCAAATGTTGCAGCACAAGGACAGTGTTATTCCTAACTTTGCGTACACCTGGATTTTGTCGCTATGGTTTTCTATTTAGTTTTTTTTATTATTTGTACACCCAACTTTGCACTAATGTATAGGCCTACATTCGTTTGTATTTTCCGTACCTTTGGTTTATATATATATATATTGTTTATCCTTTTTGTGAATTTGTTCTTTTCTTAATGACATGATTGAGGGTTTCTGGAGTCCTGACTATTCTGTTCCTCTTCTATTACACTTGTGTGGAACCGTACCACTGGCCACGGCGGTGGGCACAGGCCTACTAACTCTGTCCTCTGTGGCCCTGGCCTGTGGAGACCTCACAGGGGCCTTCCTTGTCCTGGAGTTGGACACTCGGAGGGCTTTCCATGACGGAGCGCGTGGGCCGACGGGGGACGTGAGTCAGACCCTGCCGCCTCGGGCAACCCGGCGGTTTGCAGTGAGACAGAGAGAGGCTGGGTGTCTAAACACAGCACCGTAAACAGAGATGGGTCAGTCAGACAGTCAGTCAGTCAGAGACAGGCGGTTCGACCAGCCAGGTGGCGGCGACGACGCTGCTCTGCTTTAAGAAGGTTCAGCCACTGCGATTTGCCGGCGTACTACATGCACTTATTTTTGTTGCTCGTGTTAAATGTCCTTTTTTTCCGTACATGAGGACGGGCGTGGCCTTTTATCACAGCGTCTCCAAGGGTTCGGGATGTGTGGAGATCATTTCTGGTGCTATGTGTTTCCAAGGTACTTGGTTCCTCTCCAGTGGTGTAAAACAGCATGTTCTGCCTGACACACAGTTCATTGAGTTTATAATATAGGGTAAATCTCCTGTTTTCATCTTAAGGTACTGTATACAGTTGATTCAAACACTGAACATTTGTCTTGCTGTGTCTCAACACGGGCTTTGCCAGAACGAACATATTTCTGGTTTTAGAAATAAAGATAAAATGGAGATAGAAATCTTTTAATCAAGTTAAATGTATGAAATACATCAGCCCTCGAGAAAAGAAAAGCTCACATGAGCTCATATAAAAAGTTACATTCTTCTATTCCTCCATGCATTCTCCATGTCCTTTATTGTCTGAATGAAATGACAACTTGTAAAAAGTAAATGTACAAAGTGCCTTTTACAGAGTGACTATCTTGTAGTACAGAAGTCTGCGTGAATCCTTCTTCAGGTTCTGTGTATAAAAGTATGCAGAACTGGGAGCGGTGTGTTGACTGCCAATGACGTCACTGCCCTGATTTGTACACAGATGTCTTTTTTTATACCTACAGTATTTTGTATACAAAATAAATGTTTTTGTCCTGGAAGTGGGTCTTTGTGTGTGTGTGTGTGTGCTTTACCAACATTGGCTTTGATCTAAATGGTAATCATTATATCAGACATATTTCTGATGAGGTAATAGTGCATGCAATCTGTTATTGCTTCCTACTGACATATTGACCAGAGAGACGGTCTGTTGATCAGCAACACGTGAACCCGCCCCCCCGACCCACGCAAGCACACAGGCGACCAATCATAGATCAGCATGCATGCGACATAGGTCTCGGTTGGGGGCCGGGGTGGGGGTCCAGGTGTGTCCTTAGATATGGATGTAGGAGATCTGCACGTCGCCCTCCACCTCCAGCATATCCACCTGGGTGAAGGGCTGCAGCCGGTGGAAGAAGTCCAACAGATGCTGGCCGTTCACAAACACCTTGAAGCGCTGGTTGCCGCAGCGGATCGACATCTGGACACAAGTGGCAGGTGGTCAGAACAAAGGGTTTATTTAAGAGCCCCTACTTCACCACCAGGTTGTTGTTTAGGCCTTACACAGGCCATTGCAAAATCTACTCTCGAGTGAGATCACATGCCCACATCCCAGGCGATGGATAGATCCTAGATGATTGATGGCTGATCTGCATCACGCCTGGTGCTATGAAAAGGCATATTTTTGCACTAGAAATTGCAACAGATGCATGAAAAGTATAACGATCTAGAAGTACATTCTCTGTAAGCATCTGTTAAATAGTGTTAAATAGTAGACACTAACAGTTCCAGTGCTGTACAACGATACTGCATACCAATAGATGAGACCTGAAGCTATGAGACTTCCATTTTTGATTTATATGGCGGCGATGCACTCTGCTGTTTAAACTAAACTACTCTTGGATTGTCTCACTTGTGAGCCCGACCTGTAGCTGAATGTAAAAGAGTGAGTTTGGCCTTACGTCGAAGTACTGTCCCTCCATGAAGGGGGTGAAGGAGAGCTCTCTCTCCTCCTGGCCCCAGTTGCCCTCCATCATGGAGTTCCTCACCACAACGCCCTCTCTGACCCTGGGGTTCATGTGAAAGGCAATGTCTCTCGACCGGCTGGCCTTCAGGTTGACGGAAAACCTGTCAAGGGGAAGCAGATCCAGTGGGCGGAGTCAGAATGTTCCCGAGGGTAATGGGACTCTGCGTGTGACACACACACACACACCCTCACCTGTCTCCTCCACTGGGTACCATGCCTCTGATGATGATGGTCCTCTTGGAAGACATCCCCCCTGGTATCATGGTGCTGAAGGGAATGCTCTGCGTACACACACACACAGACACACACACACACACCGATACACCCGCCTCAGTGGAAGGTGGCTGAAAAGATGCCTGTATTTGAATGATCATATTTAAATATTAGATTCATTATTACTTACGGGGTTGTACTGTGGTTGGCCGCCCATACCCTGAAATCAACCCGCAGAACACACGTCAGTATCATTTATTTTCTCTGAATTAACGTGTGTGCGGGCGTGTGTGTGTGTGCATGCGTGTGTGTGTGTGTGTGCACATGTTCTCACCGGTAGGTTAGACCCTGGGAAGTCCCCGCCCTAACAGGAAGAGAATGGAAGGATTACGGACTCCGTTAGGCATACTGCCGACATATCGTTAGCTGTTGCTACGGTGGAAGCTAACTTCTACCAGTACTCACCCCCATCCCACCTTGACCACCCGGGTACCCACCCTGACCTCCCGGGTACCCACCCTGACCTCCCGGGTAACCGTCCTGACCTCCAGGGTACCCGCCCTGACCTCCAGGGTACCCGCCCTGCAGGAATACAGTAGAGAATGGTCTACAACATGGCAGTGATGGAGTAGAATATGCTCCCACAAAACACTAGGTTATGCTGAGCCTTACCTCCATTCCTCCACCCTGACCTCCCGGGTACCCGCCCTGACCTCCAGGGTACCCACCCTGACCTCCAGGGTACCCGCCCTGACCTCCAGGGTACCCGCCCTGGATGGAGGAGAGAGAGTTAGGGGGCAAAACTGTGTTTGTACTCTAGGTTAGCTGAAGGTTAGCGTCTAAAGGTTAGCACCTTATGTTTGCATTAGAGGCTTGCATCTGAGGCTAGTAAGGCAGGTCTGTGTCTTTTGTTAGCACTGGAGGTTAGCATCTGAGGTTAGCACTGATGTTTAGCACCTTAGATTAGCACTGGAGCTTGACCACTGAAGTTAGCACTGAATGGTAGGATATAAGGTTAGCACTATAGGTTAGCATCAAACAGTAGCACTGAACATTAGCATTGAAGGTTAGCATTCAAGTTTAGCACTGAAGCTGCTACTAGCCATCAATCAACCGACGGACTAAATTGCTGCTGCCAAATCCCCTCAGCCTTCACTGGAATGAGGTGTTGGTGATGTCACCCTCTAGGTGTTGATGATGTCACACTCTAGGTGTTGGTGATATCACACTCTAGGTGTTGATGATGTCACACTCTAGGTGTTGGTGATATCACCCTCTAGGTATTGATGATGTCACCCTCTAGGTATTGGTGATGTCACACTCTAGGTGTTGGTGATGTCACTGATACAGGATGCTTACCCCTCCCATGTTTCCTCCGCTTCCACCCTGTAAACACAGTCGTACATCAGCCACCAGAGTTAAAAAAATATATACAATAAAATAATATCTATAACTTAGAAGCCAGCAATCCCCTACAAACTCATACAGACTTCAGGTGACCCTAATGTTACAGACCAAAATACAAATATGGAAGCGACTACAATCTCCATGGTGACGTTAGAAAACTACCCAATTTGTCGTGTGACAAAATATGGCGACGTCCGCAACACAAGAGAAAATGGCGTGGTTCGGAAACACAAGGGCTTTTTTTTACCCCGATAATGTTGATGGTCTGGATGGACACGTCGCCCTCGATGCGCATGGCACGAACGCGCTCCAGTGGGATGCGGTGGGCCATCGTGTAGAACTCGCGCCCGTTCACCTTGAACTGCAGACACAGACACGATGAGCGCTATTCGTGGCATTAACAAATAACTAACATGTTAATAACTAATTAATGAACATGCTTGAGATCGCCACATTAAAAAGAAACTCAACTCTGCTAACAGTATGTTGTTATTGTGTTTTGCTAAATGTATGTTTTTAATCCACTAACACACAAAAAATATGGAACACTTGAATTCACATGCATGCGCACACACACAAACACACACACACACAAACATGAAATACACATACCCATAACACACACACGCGTGCACGCACAAATGCACGCACGCACACACACCTGGTATCCCTGGGCTGTGACCATGATGACCATCTCGAAGCTCTCTCCCAGAACGAAAGGCATGTCCCGGGTGTGCTCCTCCGAGTCCCAGGCGTCCCCCTGGCGCGAGTTGAAGACCACCTTGTCCCAGCCATCGAAGCGTGGGTTGAAGAACAGAGCAATGTCGCTGTCCTGCCCCTCGCCGCACTGCAGGCTCACAAAGAACCTGAGGGCCGGTGCAGGATAGGCGTAATTTAGCGGAGGTTAGGGTTGATTAGGGTTAGTTTAGCATAGGTTAGGGTTGGTTAGGGTTAGTTTAGCGGAGGCTTGGTTTAGTTAAGCAAGGGTTAGGGTTAGTCTAGTTTGGTTTGAGTTGAGTTGAGTTGAGTTGAGTTGAGTTGGGTTTGGTTAGGTTAGGTTAGGTTTAGTTTAGTTCAGGTTTGATTGGTGTAGATCTTTTGGTTTTGGTATGATTTGGTTCAATTTGGTTCAGTTTAGGTGTAGCTAGTTTAGTTTAGTTTAGTGAAGGCAGGTTACTGGCCTCCTACACTATAGTACCCACAGGGTTTGTTAGCTCAGTTTAACCAATACTAAACTTGATTTGACTGTGTTTGGTTCCGCTTAGCTTCAAACTACAAATTGTATGTGTTCACATTCTCTCATTCATAGAACAGGATTGAAAAGAATGCTTCGACATGACATTCTGTGTACATCCTGTGTACTAATACACAAAATGTGTACACACTGTGTTGTAGAAGTATCGTCGAGGAGTTCACAAGCTTATGTGTTTGTTTATGGATTCAATTATGGATTAAACCCACTAGGGTCAACAGAAATCTATCCGGGTTCAATAATGAACTATTTATGTATTTATTTTGTAATAGTAACAGTAATAAATTAACATTGATATTGTTGCGATGAAAATAGCTTGGAGCCCACGTACAGTGGCTCAGAGGCTCTCCGCTCAACAGAAGCACCTGTTGCTCTTCTTGCTCCGTTATAATCTGTTGGGCCACTGGTGTCCTACCTGGTCGTCTGCTCATCCACGCGCCCCTGGAAGTAGATGGACATTCCACCCCTCACACCACCGTAGATGAGCCCCGTGTAGGGAATACTCTGGGGACACCCAGGAGGACAACATCAGTGTGAATGTGTAGGATAGTCTTAGTGTTGCTGCAGGATTAGTGTAGTATAGTATGAGTATTGTTACCACAGTGTTATCAGTAGTATTTCTGTATGTACTAGAGTTATTGCAGCAAAACCAACAGGAGAAGACAATTTCACCACAGGGGCATCGGTGAGATCAATGTCCAGGAACACACACACCAGGTGAGTCCTTTACAGACGAAAAGGCAAAGTGAGCGACTGCAGGCCGTGACCGGCGATACTTACAGGGTTGTAGATGGGTTGGTAGCCGGGAGGAGCCATGAACGACATGCTGGCAGTAGAGCTGAGACGGGCAGGCAGAGCGCACCGCTGTGGGCTGTCAGCTGCCTTTATACCAAGCATCCAGGGGTGGGGGGTACCAAACCTTCACCCATACAGGGCTCTGTTTGCTTTTCTTTGTGTGTGTATGCGTGTGTGTGTGTGTGTGTGTGTGTGTGTGTGTGCGTGCATGCGTGCGTGCATGTGTGAGGGTGTGTGTGTGTGTGTAAGCCACTCCTCTGGCATTTGATATGTTTCCATATTTTAACACTGACGTCCCACCATTTTCTGTCTCAGCTGCTAACTCTATCTACTAAAACACTCTATCTAAACTGTAAACTTGATATCGCCTTATTCTACTGTATACTCCACATAATTATATGCATACTCATCCAGAACCATTTTATCAGTGAAGTACAATAATTCAGCCAGCCTGAATATAAACAACAATTCCATCTCACTGCAGTCTTTATACGTTCATATTGTATAGATATTATACTATAATTTCATACAGGCCAATGTTTTTTCCCCTAAAACTGCTGAGTTTGAGTGTGCAGACCGGCCGTGGAGCCATTCCCCAATGGTCAACATTTGAATCATGCTGTAGAGGGTGCATATCCATGGCAACTATGGAAAAGGTGAGTCTGACAAACAGACGTGCTTCAAGTGGGTGCAGCGGCTTTGACAGGCAGATAAGATGTAAGATGTGTATGTGCAGCCTATGAAGGAAGTGCATTGTTGCCGGGTTACGTGTGTGTGTGTGTGTGTGTGTGCAGACACAGGGTTGGGCTGTGTTTTGTGAAGTCGACAACTGACTGTTACGACACCACACAACCCTCTTCTATAAAGTGCATCAGATAAGAGAATATCTGGGCCTATCAGTCTGTATTAAATCTGGGAGGCTTTTTCTCATCAATGATGCAGATTGAGGGGGGAATATAAAAGACTTAGAAACAACCCAGTCTGTCTTTGTGCTCTGTTCGATTGAATGAGTAGACACATGAAGTAACCATGCAACCAGCAATTTAGGCCGTCGCTCATATAGACACACATGTAAGCAGACAGTTTCTGGGTTTACAACACTGTAGGCCTATTGTTATCGATCTCTACCCCTCGACCACTGAATTGTGAAGACCCCCCTAGCGCAAACGTCACAGTAGCTCTACCCATCAACGGTGCTAGTTCTCCAGTAACTGTGCGTAGTTGCACCGCCGTGGCCTCCAGCTCTGTCCCCCCCGGAACCATGTCCACCCAACAGTGGGTGCCATAGAGACGGTACCCAGCCCCACATTCCGTCGGTCCCCTTCACCAGAAACACCCACTCTGGGGGGTTCCCAAGCTGTTGCCATCATCGGGTGCACCTCCACCACTCCATCACTGCTGCCGGGGTCCCAGACCGAGACTAACGGGAGTCCGGCCTTAAGTCCGGCCTTAAGAGACCTTTTAAAAAAGAACACTGGCAGCCTAACCTCCCCACAACAGGAACAACGGTGGCAGCTGCTGCAGGAGTTCCAAATCAGTTTTGCTTTGAGCAGTTTTGCTTTGGCAGCCTGCAGCTGCCGAATGACGGGCTGATGTCGGGCCCCAGTTCTTACCCCAGCCGACCCCACCTTACCGTTCATCCTGGACACAGACGCCAGTGGCGTGGGGGTGGGAGGCGTGCTCGCACAGGAGGGGCCAGAGGGGGAGCACGTAATCGCCTATTTCAGCCGGGCGTTCAACAAGGCGGAGAGCCGCTACTGTGTTACCCACAGGGAGCTCTTGGCACTGGTGCTGGCCATCCGACATTTCAAGTACTACTTGTGTGGCCCCTCCCTTAGAGTCCGGACAGACCATGCAGCTCTCAAGTGGCTCATGACTTTCAAAGAGCCAGAGGGGCAGGTCGCCAGGTGGATGGAGGAGCTCCAGGCCTTCAACTTCTCGGTGGAGCATAGGGCTGGAGCCGATGTGCTCTCTCGCCGCCCGTGCAAAGCAGACAGGTGCCGGTACTGTGAGCGGAGAGAGACCCGAGAGAGAGAGCTGTGGGAAGAGGAGGAGGAGGTCAGTAACCCCTCTCCACAGGAGGAGGTCATCTGCAGGGGACTGCAAATCATCAGCCTGGCAGGTTGGAAGCAGCAGCAGGAGCAGGACCGGGACCTACGGCCAGTGAGGCAGTGGGTGGAGGCACAGCAGCGGCCTCCGTGGGAGACAATGGCAAGGTTCTCCACAACCACCAAAGGGCTGTGGTCCAAGTTTGGGGCTCTGCACCTCTGCAGCAGGCATGGACCGAGCCAGCATCAGGGGAAGAGCGGTGGCAGATGGTGGTCCCCAAGGGCTTGCAGGCGGAGGTACTCGGAGCCATGCATCGAGGGTCGGGATATTTTGGAGTCACTAAGACCCTTGGCCGCCTCCGCCAGGGCTTCTACTGGGGACAGTGCCGGAGGGACGTGGAAGACTTCTGCCGCCGCTGCGACCCCTGTACGGCTCTCAAAGGCCCCCTGGACGCTCTCATGCCCCGCTCCAGCAATTCCAGGTGGAAGCTCCGATGGAAAGAGTGGCCGTAGATGTGGTGGGTCCTCTACCACTCTCAGAGAAAGGGAACCGCTATGTGCTGTCGGCCATCGACTACTTCACCAAATGGCCAGAGGTGTACGCGCTCCCAGACCAGGAGGCCGAGACAGTGGTGGACGCCCTGGTGGGGGGTATGTTCAGTCATTTTGGGGTGCCGGAGACACTACACAGTGACCAGGGGAGGAATTTCGATTCCAGGGTGTTTTCCTCTATGTGCGAGCGCCTGGGCATTCACAAGACCCGTATAGAGTGACGGTTTGGTGGAACGATTCCATTGCACCTTGGGACAACAGCTGGCTCTCCTCACCTCAAAACACCAACGGGATTGGGATGACCATCTACCCCTGACGCTGATGTCGTGCCGGTCGGCGGTGCAAGAGACTACATCCTGCACCCCAGCCCTTCTCATGCTGGGGAGGGAGCTTCGCACCCCGGCAGAGCTGGCATTTGGTCGCCCTCCTGACTCCCTGGCTGTGGCTCCGGGCCTGGAGTATGCACGTCGGCTTCAGGATCGCCTGGAGTCTGCGCACACGTTTGCCCGGGAACAGCAGCTTAGTGCAGGAGGGAGGCAAAAGCGGCATTATGATGTGCGGGAAAAAGGGCGGCATTTCACAGCAGGCGAGTTGGTGTGGGTGTACAATCCCCAGCAGAAGGGCCGTTGTCCAAAGCTGGATAGCCCATGGATGGGCCCTTGCAGAATACTGGTGAGATTGGGGGAGGTGGTTTACAGGGTTCAGCTTTCGGCCAGAGGGAGGAAAGTGGCGCTACACAGAGACAGACTGGCCCCATACCAAGGAGGGGCTTCCATGCAGGCATCAGGGGCCACAGGATCACCTGTGCAGCCGCCCCGGGCCACCCAGCCCATGCCCCCTTCGCCTACCAGGAGAAGGCTGGAGACCTGTGACTCCATCCTGCACAGCCGCTCGGAAGAGCGAGAAACACCGTGTCCGGGGCCAGAGGTCCCCGGGTTTCCAGTCTTCCCCATAGGGCGCCCTCGCAGGCGCCGTAGACAGCCGGAGCATTTGAGGGACTTTGTGGGGTTTTGGGGGGAGGAGAGTTAGTTGCTAGAGTGAGACCTTAGGTTCAGAGAGGGCAAGAATACGCCCTGGTCTAACTGGAAGTGACGGTGGTCTACCCAGATCTTCCTAGAGTAGAGAGTGGAGGAATAAACATTGTGGGACGCTGGGGAGACAGAAAAAAAAAAAAAGAGTTCCAGCATTAGACCGTTGTCTATTGTGTCATGGTTATATTGTTTGCACTTTTGTTTAATGTTATTTATAAATGTTTTGGTTCGTTCCTCGAGGGCGAGGAACTTAGTGGTGATGGGGGGGTAATGTGAAGACTGGGTACCGCGTCATAGGCGAACTCCTGCCTTTTGGCCAATCAGTAGCCTATATGTGTCATTGAGTGTACGGGCTGGTGATTGGGTGAGAGGATGAGAGGGGAGGGTCTTTTGGTTGTTCAGGTTTTGCGTGTTTAGTTAGTTGGCGTGGTCTTAGCAATTAGGCTAAGTTGTATGTAATAAAGCTCCTGTTTTGTAATACTTGCACACCTGACTCCGGCTGGTTGTTACAGTATATTGTGCCGCTCAATATATACAGATCATTTACAAAAAATCATGGAAAAGTATTTATTTGTAGTTTGTTGACATTTGCATACGTTTGGCTTCCAGCTCCCCCCCAAAGAGCTCACCACCTTATCATGGTGGGGGGGTTTGGGTACCCCAGTGAACCTGGGAGCTGTGTTGTCTGGGGCAATAGCCCCAGGGTCTCCCAAGGCAAAGTGGTCTCAGGGGAGTGGCCAGACTAAGAGCGATTCAAAGACCCCCATGAAAAGGCTTACAACAAACAATGTCACCTCGCCCGGACAAGGGAAACCGGGGCCCCCCTACTGGAGCCGGACCTGGGAGGGGAGCTCGTTGGCGAGCGTTTAATGGCTGGGCCTGGATCCACAGGGCCCGGCCAGGCCAAACCCGAAGAGGCAACGAGGAGCCGCCTCCCTGTGGGCCCACCACCTGCAGGGAGAGTCATTGGGGTCGGGTGCGTTGTAAACCGGGCGGTAGGCAAAGGAGGGGTCCTGGGCGCGGATTCCCGGCATCGCCGACTGGTTCTAGGTACATGGAACGTTACCTCTCTGGCGGAAAAGGAGCCGGAGGTGGAGCGGGAGGTGAAGCGGTACCCACTAGATATGGTTGGGCTTACCTCCACGCACAGTGCCGGTTCTGGAACCAAACTCCTGGAGAGGGGCTGGACTCTCTACTTTTCCGGAGTAGAGAGTGTAAGGCGCCAGGCGGGTGTGGGGATACTCACAAATACCCGGCTGAGCGCCGCTGTGTTGGAGTTTTCCCCGGTGAACGAGAGGGTTGCCTCCATGCGATTGCAAGTCACTGGGAGGAAGGCTCTGACTGCTGTGTGTGCTTATGCACCAAACAGCAGTTCAGAGTATCCGGCCTTCTTGGAGTTCTTGGAGGGCATCCTGGAAAGGGTGCCATCCGGGGACTCCATAGTTCTACTGGGGGACTTCAACGCGCACGTGGGCAACGACGGAAAAACCTGGAGGGGGGTGATTGGGAGGAACGGCCTGCCTGATCTGAACCAGAGTGTTGCTTTGTTGTTGGACTTCTGTGCTAGTCATGGACTGGCCATAACAAACCGTTCGGTGACTCAGGAAGGGAAAGCAGGGCTTAGCTCAGGCTGTACTCAGTCGGGGAGAAGAACTGCTGACCCAGACTGAGGATGTTGTCGGGCGGTGGAAGGAACACTTTAAGGAACTCCTGAACCCAACCAACATGCCCTCTGGGGAAGAGGCAGAGTCCGAAGCCTCAGGGGAAGCCTCACCCAAATCCTTGGAAGAGGTCGCTGAAGTAGTCAAACAGCTCTTGGTGGCAAGGCACCAGGTGTGGATGAGATTCGCCCTGAGATGCTGAAGGCTCTAGACATTGTGGGGCTGTCATGGCTGACACGCCTATTCAATGTGGTGTGGGGGTCGGGGACAGTACCTGTGGCATGGCGGACCGGTGTGGGGGTCGGGGAGAATACCTGTGGCGTGGCGGACCGGGGTGGTGGTCCCCATTTTCAAAAAGGGGGACCGGAAGGTGTGCTCCAACTATCAGGGGTTCACACTGCTCAGCCTCCCCGGGAAAGTGTATTCCAGGGTACTGGAAAGGAGGCTCTGGTCGATTGTCGAACCTCAACTTCAGGAGGAGCATTGTGCTTTGTCGACTTGGAGAAGGCTTAAGACCGTGTCCCTTGTTCACGAGTGAGGGAGAAATGGAGATGGACAGACGGATTGGTGCGGCATCTGCAGTAATGCGAGCGCTGTACCAGTCCGTCGTGGTGAAGATTTACCGGTTTGTGGTGTCTCAATTTACCGGTCCATCTATGTTCAAACCCTCACCTATGGTCACGAGCTGTGGGTAGTGACCGAAAGAACGAGATTGCGGATACAAGCCGCCGAAATTAGTTTCCTCCGGAGGGTGGCTGGGCGCAGCCTTAGAGATAAGGTGAGAGACATCCGGAGGGAGCCCGCGAGGAGTAGAGCCGCAGCTCCTCTGCATCGAATAGAGTCAGGTGGTTCGGGCATCTGACCAGGATGCCTCCCGGGCGCCTCCCTTTAGAGGTTTTCCGGGCACGTCAGACTGGGAGGAGACCCTGGGGCTGACCCAGAACCCGCTGGAGGAATGATATATCTCATCTGGCCTGGGAGCGCCTCGGGATCCCCCAGGAGCTAGAAAGTGTTGCTGTGGAGAAGGGCAGCCTGCTGCCTCTGCGACCTGTCCCCAGATAAGCAGAAGCAAATGGATGGATGGATGGATGGCTTCCAGCTCATAAAATATCACATCACAGAGAGACTGGCTGTTACTGTTTATTAAATATAGAGTCATCTGTTATTAGAGGGTATACTTGCTTACTTTATTAAAAAATACATATGATAAAAGAATAGAATAGATCAGGGCCCTGAGCAGGAGTTCTTCCACGCTTACTCTAAGATCTCATAGAGAGAAGTTATCCGGACATATTTATGGCCCGTTGCCTGCTGCAGAGAGAGGTCCAAAACCTTCTGCAGAGAGGGGTCCGCAGCCTGCTGCAGAGAGGGGCCCGCAGTCTGCTGCAGAGAGGGGTCTGCAGTCTGCTGCAGAGAGGGGTCTGCAGTCTGCTGCAGAGAGAGGGGTCCGCAGCCTGCTGCAGAGAGGGGTCTGCAGTCTGCTGCAGAGAGGGGTCCGCAGCCTGCTGCAGAAAGGGGAGGCTTCACATGTTTTCCTCTACCAGGAAGCATCTGTGATTTACGTGCGCCGTGCCTGTTGCTAGGGGGTGTTCCCCTGTGTCCCCAATTTACGAGCACGACAATAGACTATGTAATATATGGTGATTTTCCATTTGATCGATAGTAGAGGGGGCTGCATTGCTCCAGACGCTTGTGCAACCTCCGGTTGTCCTTGGTCACCTGCAGCATCTCCTGTCTCATGGAGATGAATACATGAAGGAATCAGGTAAGGAAAGGGCAGAAACGATGGAATATGTATTTTGTGCATTCAGAGCTTTGCTGCCACATGGTGGCCATATGAGGAAGTAAGGAAGTAAAGACCTGCTTTTTCCTCCACTCATGATTCAGATGTCGATAGGCCCTTGGTGTAGTTGTGTCGATTGATGTTTTTGCCGACATAACCTTCACAGAACATAGCACATGAACACTTAATAATACTACTTATAATACTACGACAAGTCGGTCGAGTTGAGTGGGATTCCCAAAGGAACGTCACCTTACCTTTCTCCTGTGCATGTCATAGGATGCCTTGTCCGACTTTTGCTGAATAAGCTTGTTGACAGTGGGAAGCAGCGAATGGTACTGCCACTGTGGCATGGCTAGGCCTGCATGGGGGGCTTAGAGTTGAAATAGAGGTAGAAAAGTTACAAGTAAAATAAACTAAAGTAAAGTAAAATACTTCATATTTAATACTTCTGGATGCATTCTCTAGAACAGCTGATAGTGTTTTCTTTTTTTAAATCTTTATAATGTATATCATGCTATGTATATTGTGCTACTCTCTCTTTCTCTCCCAATATATACTGTGTATATACGTATATATAATATGTATTTCTTTCTCTTTTTGCCTACTTTTGACGATGCCTCCTACGTACTGTCGCCTGCCATGTTTCAGTGTACAGAATGGGTCTGTGTTGTCATGTACAGACATCCTTCAGTTCACATGAGAGAATGTAACCGAAGCGCTGGTTCGACACGGGTCTATGAGGGGGGAGTGACGGAGAAGGCACCTCCGCCCTCACTCTCCCTGCCGGGGCTCCTTACCAATTGCAGTCGGGCAGTCCATCACCCTGGCAGTCGGGAGTCTTGACGTCACCCCTGATGAGATTAGGGTGGAGGGGGAGGAAGGA
>OMOU01013183.1:1718-14231 GCA_900312585.1 Malacocephalus occidentalis
TGTTAATCACCCTATTAAGCTGGTGCTGACTACACATGCTCTCTGGCACTGCTGTTATATCTGCACCTGTCTCAACTTTCCTCACAATGTTGCAGGGGTAAATTTCTAATTCATCCATGGACCTTCATCTTCAGCAGTCATTGAGCCAAGGAATGCCCCATCATCATCCACACCATCCATCAGTGTGGCTATGTGCACCTCAGTGGCCCATTTAGCTCTGCACAATCTGGCATAATGTCCCTGTTTCTTACAGTGGTTACACTGTGCTTCTCTAGCTGGAGGTTGCTGCAGGTTGTGGCCTTTCATGTCATCACACCTTTTGTATTGTGTCTGCTTAAAAGTATTTTCCTGCTTAACTGGCTGATATGACTGTGGCTATGTGGGCTATGTGGGCCCGACTGGGTATGACTGGGCATGGTGGCACAGTCGTAGTGCTGTTGCCTCACAGTTAGAAGGTCCTGGGATCGATTCCCGCCTGGGACATGGTTGGTTCACCCCATGTCTTCAGTGCTGGGATTTCGTGAACAGCTCCTTCTGTGTGGAGTTTCCATGTTCTCCCCGTGCTCCCTGGGGTCCTCCATATATACACTGTATATATAACCCCTCTAAAAACATGGAAGAAGACCGTCGCCTGACCAGCGGCGGGTTGGAAGGAGGTGGTCCTGCACTAGCTGCCCACCGCTCTTGGCCTGACCGCGGAGGAAGATGGCCATGGATGGGTTAAAAGCGGAGGACCAATTTCACGGCGACACCTATGGGGGCGTGTGTGTGTGTGTGTGGGGTGGGTTGGGAGGGCCGCCGTGCACGGGTGTACATGCATGGTGTGACCGCGACAATAAAGACGGGGGTTGTCCGTCCGATTCTCTCTCTCTCTCTCTCTCTCTCACAGCACTCGCCTAATGAGTGATAAGACGATTTGATAAAAGCAGAAGAACTAATTTACATATTTTGGACTAAAGTCGAAAGAGATGCCCTGATTGGTCGGAAAGGCAGCCACAGTCAACTCGAAACAGATATTCTCACAGTGCACTTACTCACCAATAGCTGGATGACTAGTAGGTCCCAAGTAATACATACATTTTACACGTCCGGTATCAGAATGTTAAACTAAAGTGATGGAAGCAGGGTAAAGGTTGCACAGTGAAAGAAGGAAATAAGAGAATTTTAGAGAGACGGAGACAGGATAGTGAGGTAGGTCTAAACGGAGAAAGAGGTTGAGAGATAAGAGAAGAGCCAGTCAATCTTTTGTATTTTAATAATCAGCATCAGAGCTAATTAGCAGATGAATAACCATCTGCCCTGTCTCACATATCTTACACATACACACACACACATCTCTTTAGCATAGTAGCTCCACAGCTAACGTGTATTACAGTGATGCTCCTCTGCTCTTGGCGACAGAGCAGTGGCGCCAAGGGGCCTCCCCACTAGCAATCAGCCATTTTTGCTTCAGAACATTTTTAGTCCTCATTAATTATTATTTATTTTTTTCTGCTGCATCATCAATTAACCCCAAGCCTCACCTGAAAATACAAGATCGAACTAAATTCTGATAAATCAACAATAAAATCTCTCTCCAGCCAGGTTAGCTTGCCTTCACACGCTTGCTTGGTTTTCAATAACCCCTGCTGCAGCACTGTCCCTCACACACTGAAACAACAACCCTCACCCTACCACATCCCCTACACACCCACGCTGAAACCACATGCACGCACACACGCACACACCTGGCCGTTGGTGAGAGTATTAAAAAGACTCTGTGGAGTTGGTAGTAAAAAGCAGGATGTGGAGGAATGGAGGTCTGAAGCCTGGGGGGGGAGGGGAAAGGCCAAGAAGGAAAGGTAGAATAATATGGGTGGTGTGGTTCCTCCCAGTGTGCTCTGTACCCAGCACCACCCTCGTACCCTGGCACCACCCTGAGGAAAACACCGCTACCCGGCGACCTGCCACGAAGACATCCATCATCTGACACACACACACACACCTGTTGTTATAACTGACAACCCCGCTGTCATCCAACTCCAGCAAGCTACAGGGATTAACCACCGACACGGTGGAAAGTTACACACACACACACACACACACACACTCCCCATCGTCACCGTTATGAGTCCTGTGTTTATCGGTGTATACCTGCCCAGGAGAATGGGAGGAGTCCTGTGTGTCTATCGGTGTATACCTGCCCAGGAGACGGGATGAGTCCTGTGTTTATCGGTGTATACCTGCCCAGGAGACGGGATGAGTCCTGTGTTTATCGGTGTATACCTGCCCAGGAGACGGGATGAGTCCTGTGTTTATCGGTGTATACCTGCCCAGGAGACGGGATGAGTCCTGTGTTTATCGGTGTATACCTGCCCAGGAGACGGGATGAGTCCTGTGTGTCTATTGGTGTATACCTGCCCAGGAGACGGGATGAGTCCTGTGTGTCTATTGGTGTATACCTGCCCAGGAGACGATACGAGTCCTGTGTGTCTATTGGTGTATACCTGCCCAGGAGTGCATTAGAATCACTTGCTTGTCTAGCCAGCCGAGCTCTGGTGTGGTTATGTAAAAATTGTAAAATACAGATTAAAACTGACTGTTGATATTTGATTTTCATTTTTGGGGTATAGCCCTCTAAAAGTGTCGAAAACTGAACTGTGAGAAGTCTAGCCCCCAGTCTCCAGTGTTTGCTCTGGGGAGCTCATGCCGATCAATACCAGACGTCTGTCAACAGCACTTGCATCAACAGAACAGAATGAACTGAACAGAAGAAGAACCATGGAGTTACAGAAAAAGCAGTCCGGCTCTTTCCCTTTGTTTTGGAAACAAAGCACATGGAGATCAAACACACTTTTTTATGATTTTAATGAAATACCTTCAGGGTTACAACCCAGTTATTTATGGTTTTAAGTATCAAATCCAAACTTGCCAACACAACGAGGTAAGGCCAGAAGAGAGCAGGATGTCAAAGCTGTGGCTGGTTTATTAGCATGCATCGTACACGGTTAGGTATGTACTGTATGCTCGTTTGGTGCAGTGGGCACCGGCACACACACACATTGGTATTAATAGAGTGAATCCAACCAGCCAGGTATTAATGCAGTCTGCAGTCCTACTGTCTAAACCAGTCCAGTGGGACCTTCAAGCCAAAGCTATTTGTTAAAAGTGCTGACAATAAGTTCCGAGCCGTGCTGATATGAATATGTGCATTTGCCCAAATGCTCACACCCAGAGCATTATTGTGTGACGCACACACACATACACACACGCACACAGATGTGCTTGGGCGCGCACGCGCGCACACACACAAAATCACATTCCCACCCTATTCGCTGCATTCCTCAGCTGTCTGACACACTTCCAGTAAGCCCACCAACACACCCCCTCCCCTCTCCCCTCTCCCCACCCTGGCCGCCGATGCAGACAACAGTGCCTGTTTGAACCACGTTCAGCCACCGGCTCAGCTCCAACAGCAACACACCACCACGGAATCATGTGTGAGAGAAAGTAGGCATTTAAAAATGCATTTCAAATGAAAGCTTGAATAATTAATTGTAAGTGCTTACAGTTCAACAGATGGACGATTAGAGCCATTTGATGGCAGTGTGTTGGTATATTAACTTGATTTCACTGCCTGTGGATAATAGGGACGACTTGCTTCTCTCAGCCTCATCAGAACAACGCAAGGTTAAATTAAGGCTTATATGAATGACATGTGCACATTGCCACCTTGTATGGAGGAAAAGCTGAATTTTCGACAGCCTTAAAGGTGCAGTATGTAGAAATGAGTGGAACAGACTAGGCAGAATTGGAATATAATATTCCATATAGTATGTTGTCATTATCACCTCAAACTAAGATTCTTTTTTCATTAGGTCAGAATGAGCCCCGTTCCTGCAGTAGCCCAGAACAGACAAACCGAACACTGGCTCTCATGCAAAGAAGCTCCCTAACATTAGCAATCAAACTCCAACACAATGCGGAAAAGGTAACTATTATATACACTATCTTACATGTAAGCTATGATCTATAGTTATACAGACTAAATAACTAAATACACACCATCATATATAGAATAACTCAGACTTTGGACTTTTGACTTATTGTTGCCTTTAAAATCATAGTAATTTAATTGGTTATAGAGCTTGCAAGTTACCCCCCACCAACACAGAACTCTTAGCACGCTAGCAACAGATTAGTGGGACATGGGAAGAGTCCAAACTGTGTTTCCATCTAAAAAAAACAAAAAACTGCTCCACTAGAATGATAAATACACATACGGCCTTCGTGCGTTTGTTTTCATGTGTGTTGGTGTGTCCTCTCTCTCTGTCCCAGTAGAGCACTGGTTCTGGTGGCCTTCCACGTAGTCACCTCATCAATTGGTTTAGCCCTACGCATCACGCTGGCCTCCTTCAGGGCCTCAGTCTATGGATGAATAATCCGCTGAAACTCTGAACAGTCGGCCTCTCTTTCCCTCTCTGACTTTTACTTCATTCCACAAACCTTTTGTTATAATTCTTTCAATGTAACATCTTTCAAATACCAGAGCTCCCCATCAAAACGTTTGATGGTCGTTATGCCGAGACATGGACACAGCAAAGAATCAGTAGATCTCTTCACATCAGATACATTGTGCCATGAATTCATCCAGAATACAATGAAAAGATTATTCCATCCAGCCATCATTCACCCATCCATCCATCCATCCATCCATCCATCCATCCATCCATTCGACCTGAAGGAGAGGACTGCAGGGAGCAGATGGCAGAGCTAATGTTTTGTTTTGATATTAAACAGGGTGAGATTCTCTCCTTAATCATCATCAAACTCATGATTACAATCAATGGCTTTACCGTCGTCATTTGCCATGGCAACCAGGCAGAAAGAGCGCGAGAGAGCTGGGAAAGAAAAAGCCAGCATAGTATCAAGTTATATAGTAAGGCTATGTGGGTGTATGTACTGTGTACAGGTCCTATAGGATGGGGAGTGTAGTTAGGTTCCACACCTCCTGGAGTACAGGTCCTGCAGGGTGGGGAGTGTAGTGCCAATAGTGCCACTACCCTCTGCAGAGTCCTCATGTCCTGAGAGGAGCTGTTGCTGAACCAGGCAGTGACGCTTCCCGTCAGGATGCTCTCCACCACACCAGAAGGGCTGAAGGATCCTCCGGGAGACTCTGAACTTCCTCAGCTGCCTGAAGTGGTAGAGGTGCTGCTTCACTTTCCTCACCAGAGTGTCAGTGTGTGTAGTCACACTGTCCGATCCTCTGCGATGTGGAGTCCCAGGTACCTGAAGCTGCTCAACCTCTCCACAGCAGTCACATGAATCCCCAGTGGTGTGTAAGACCTCTGTTGTTGTATCCTCCTAAAGTCCACTATCAGCTCCTTAGTTTTGGAGATTAATTCTGCATGAGGCTATTGTCTTGGCACCAGAGTGACAGGTTAGCAGCTTCCTCTAGGTTGACGTTCTCATCTCATCAAGCCCACCGCCACTGTGTCATCCGCAAATGTGATGATGGTGTTGGAGCTGGTCAAGGCCACACAGTCATGTGTATACAGGGGCTAAAGTATGGGGATGAGGACGAAACCCTGGAGGGATCCTGTGTTCAGGATGAGAGGTCTGGAAGTGTGTTTGCCCAGCCTGATGACCTGGGTCCTGGTGGTCCAGGATCCAGGCACACGGGGGGGTGTTCAGACCCAGCTCAAGCAGCTTGCCAGCCACTCTGCTGGGAACTATGGTGTTGAAAGCAGAGCTAAAGTGAAGATATCAAGATGAGAGAGGGAGCTCTCCACACGGTGTGTCAGTCACCACTTCTCAAAACAAGTAGAAGGAGTCGGCAGCTACAATAGATAACTGGTGAGAGAGCAGAGGCAGAGAGACGTATGCCTCGAAGTAGGGAAGACAGATGGCGGTTTAGATGAGAGACATTCCTAAACAACGCCTCTCAAGTCAAAGAGAAACATGAAGGGGAATACATTCCTCGCCATGGGTTAGACTACAGTCCATACATTCACACACACACACACACACACACACACACGTATTGCCATATAAACAAAGACATACACACACACAAAACAACACGTTCATCCACAGAAAAATCCGCAAACACACTAGTGAGTCACTCTGGGCCTCCCTTCATCACTTCTGGTATTAGCAGGTACATTACAACCATCTAATCCTATTTCCAATATTTTGGTGGTTTATTCTTGGGTTCTGTGACTGTATCCGGAGATTGGTGGTTTGACTGTAATTATGGAAGAAGGGTCCATACCATGAACAAAACAATGACATTCATGTCTGAAGTAGGTTATAACAAGGTTATAACAATTACACTACTAAATTAATTAGTTGAATTGGTACTGGAGTATACACATGGCATGGGGATTTAAAAAAATAGTTTCTGGAGTCTGTTGGTGCAGGTCTCCATTTTCCAACTAAAACCATCAAGTAATGTAAACTGTATCTTAACATAGAACATGCAATGCATATATGATGAATCGTGAATGACAATCCGAGACTGCATCGGAATATAAAGGAGCAATTTGTGACTGTGATTTTGGTGCCATATTGCACACACAGCGAGGAGGTGAATGGGTTTAGCAGGCTTCTGACTCAACCCCTTTGGAAGCTAACTGCCGACTCTGGTTCTGGCCAAGACCCAGGCTCTGTGGTCAGAGAGCCATGCTGGCCAGCCAGTCACTCAACTCGTTAGTGCATTTCATTCACCGAGGTCAGCCCTTCTCACTGTCAAGACGCTCAGCTAGAGAGGAACGCCTGCCTCAAATGCAGTTTTAAAGATGGACCCGGTGACATCCAAATGGGCGTCATGTGTTTTGGACTGACTGCTGCGCCACACTGTCTTAACGGTCCATTCATCCATGCATCCATTCATTGTTGATGGTAAGAAAGCCAAGCCCTTTGATGCGGTTCATGAGGCAATTGACCCGGAGCAGGAGCGCCTGGCACATCCTTTTGGTTTGCTGTACAACAAGTAAACCATTAAACACAATCAGGATTTTAAAACCACAATTAATTTGCCTGACAGGCATGCACTGGACCATTCAGCCAGTCCATCGGTCTCAAAACCAAGCCAAAACAGCCCGCAGTCACTTGGCTACACAGTAAACCGGCCAGTTAATCAGATTATCAACCTACTATAATCTTCTGCACCAGATATGTGTGCATGTGTTTGTGTATCACATGACCCTGATGAACTAGCCAACAGTAGTGTGTGTCTGAGACTCTGGGTATACTGGCCAGTTCTATGTGCTTTGCAGCACCAGCCAGAAAGCGGTGCTCAAGCCCACTCTCTGCCCTCGGGATCAAAAGTTATTTCTTATGACAACATGTTATTATTACTCTCTCGTGGAGGCCTATAGGCGCAGGCATGGAGCCTGCTCGGGTCCTGACCCTAATAGTTTAGAAAGAACATTTCTAATGTGTACTCAACCAGCCAGCCATCTGGAAGGCAGCCAAAACAGTGCACTAGCTAGCTGTGATTGGCTAGCTAGCGCACCCATTGAACCTGAGCCTCACCCTTGTTGGTGCGCCAGTGATGCCGTCTGCCTGCACACTTTCACTTATAGTGAACATCGTCACAAAGTGTGTGTCCTTGACTTTGACAGGTACTCTGGACTTGCCATAACTATTAATTTGGAGTTTCTATATCGTTACCTTGGCATGTGGTAGCGCTGAATGTGATGGTATTGGGGACTTCCAGTAAAGTCCTTCAGTCAGACAGCCAATGAAGCTAAACGCCCCGTCTAACTTCTCCCAGACAAGCGGGGGTTTGTGTGCCCGGCGAGAGAAATAACACGACACTCTTCGCATACGACGCTTAAAACAGTCACAGGATGGCCTCTAGTCAACTGTGACCCGTTTAACCGCCGGTCCGTGTACGCGCACCAGCATACGCTCATCAGCTAAAACTACTCGGTCAGAACTCTCCCACAGAGTGTCAAGCTGCAGAGGATGCAACGCTCGGCCAACTGCAGCATCAGGACGTGTGAAGAGTGCAATGGAAGGCAGCCGACGGCTTGCTGATCGTCAAGCATCAGCATGAGCACAGAGCAGCCCGTCTGCGGCGAGTTTCGAGACCCATCACCACGTGTGGAAAACAGTAGTGTTGAGCCGCCCCCAATGCATGTGTGACGCGGACGATGATACTGTTCTGAGTCATCTTATCTGATGGCGGTGGGGCTTTCCAGAAGGTCCCGCCCAGGTACAGATGCAAACTGGTGCCAGGAGCTATGCACGCGTACATAATGCGTGGGTGCGTGCGTGTGCGTGCGCTCCACAATGTGGTGTACAGAGAGTGGTGCGCATGCAAATGTTATAACGTGTTATAACTTCAGCGTTGCTCCTCCATCATAGCCTCATTAAAATCTCAGAAAATCTCAGAAGTTCATTTTTGTGTGCTACTTGTTGTTGAGTGGGAATACTTTCAGTCCCTTCTGCAGACCTTTGGCAGGAGGGCTATTTTTAGCTCCAATTAGCATGACTGCATTCCATTATATTGTGAGGCAGTGGACAAGGGGAGTCAGCTACTGGTCTGACGGCTGCCAGTAGAGCAGAGAGCAGAGGGCAGTAAAGTACACAGTAGAGTCATGTACTGTGAACAGCACACACACAGGTTACACAGAATGTCATTGATCAGTTTTCACCATACCAAGTCATTAAAGCTCTAATCTAATGTAAGACCTCATTTCATCTGAAGGGCTCTCTGCTCTTTCCCTCCAAGTTTGGTATAGTTACTCTGAAACTAAAGCACACCGCAAAAATGTCAAGTTCTCTTCCGAGGCCCCACCAAAATTGGCCAAACAAATAATATTTTCCGTATACTCGGTGTCAGATATCAACCAACCATTCCTCCTCCTGCCTCGGGTTCTCTACCCATTATTATCTGTACTGTGTGTGTGCGTGCGTGTGTGTGCCTGCGTGTGTTCTTGCCTCAGTGTTGGTGAAACTGATGGGATTGCTTTAACATGCAGCCCTTGCTTCTCTCAACAGTCATCGGCCTGTCTGAATCATATCAGCGGAGAGTAATACCCTTTCCACCTGTGTCATTCTGGCTTGCTGTTTGCAATCAGTATGAATGATAGTCTACAGGGACAAGGGTTGAGTTAGAAAACTCAAAAACCGACTGTGCCTTTTGTGCTTTGTTATTTTGCTCTGAAGTCACATCAAGTGCAGCGGCCCCAAGACTGGAAAACATATTTGGATGTTTTACCAGAAATAAAACTCACTGGGTTTCTGGCAGGTGTTTAAAAAGCATGCGAGACTATTGTGTTAAAGGACTTTGACATTAAACAAATGGCCACATTTCATGATTGAATTAGCTGGAAGATTTGATAGCAACTTTTATTGTTCCATTTATTTGCCAAAAAATGTGTCGTTGTTGGAAGTCTCCGAGGGCTGTACACCTTCTCCTCAATTGCTCACAGAATGGAAAAACAACAGACAAGAGAAGAAAGCAGAAGAACACCAACTAGCCAGGAGAATGTAAGACTGCAGTACGGAATCAGAGGACCTCAAACACACCGTAGTCTGTTGAAAGGTTACACAGCTCACCTGGCACAAACAAACAGGAATATCATTAGTTTGAAAGCCAATGTTTAGGAAGTGTTGTGTTGTTTCCTTACAGTCGAAATGTCAAGTTGTGGTTGATGTTGTGGTGAGCGGCCCCGAGGCGTTACACTATGCCAGGGCAGAGAGCCAAACACGTAGCCAAGCGACCAGGAGGACACAGGAGAGGAAACAAAAGAAGGATTTCATGTTTACTGATCCTGCTGCCATATGGCTGGAAGAGATGAACTAATCCATAAAAATAAACCCCATCAAGTCTGTCTCATTCAGAGCGAGAGCGAGAGAGAGAGAGAGAGAGAGAGAGAGAGCAAGAGAGAGAGAGAGACTGGGGGGAGAGAGAGAGAGCGAGAGAGCGAGAGCAACTGCACAAGAGAGGGGGGGGGGGACAAGAGACAAGAGTGCGAGAGAGCTTCTCATGTATGTAATTATTTCCCTTCCCCGAGTCCTCACTGGGGACGGAGGCTGTGGACTTGCTGCCAGGGTCTCTATCCACTGTCTGAACAAAACCCACAGTTACACAACAGGCTAATTACTTCCCTTTGGCCCTCGTCAACCCGGGGGGTGGGGGGAGGGAGAGGACTCCGAGACAAACAGACAGACCCTGGCTGAGCAACAGCAAGGGCAGAAGCAATAGAGAGAGACAGAGCATGGGGAAGGGGGTGATGGTCATATGAAGAGATTACCATTGGCTGACAATCTGTTCTACATTGCTTTGGCACCATTACAATACATCACGTGTGGGCCAATGAAGAAAACTTGTCATCTGAGAGGGAGAGAAAGGAATGCAGAAAGAGATGGATTGAGAGAAAGAGAGCGGAGGTTAGGGACACCTCAGAGAGAGGGAGGACAACATATTGGAAGTGTTTTAGCAGAAAGATGTCAAGACAGAGAGGAATAGGAAGAGAAGAAAGAGAGGTGGGGTTAAAGAGAGAGAGGTGGGGTTAGAGAGAGAGGTGGGGTTAAAGAGAGAGAGGTGGGGTAAAAGAGAGAAGTGGGGTTAAAAAGAGAGGTGGGGTTAAAGAGTGAAAAAGGTGGGGTTAAAGAGTGAGAGAGGTGGGGTTAAAGAGTGAGAGAGGTGGTGTTAAAGAGAGAGGCGGGGTTAGTTAAATAGAGAGAGGTGGGGTTAAAGAGAGCGGGATGTGGTCAATGAGAGAGGGATGTGTCTAAAGCCTGAGAGGGTGGGGTTAGATAGAGGGGGTGTGGCTAAATAGAGAGGGGTGTGATTCAAGAGAGAGGGGTGGTGTTGAAAAGAGTTTAAGAGTGGGAGGGTGTGGTTAAAACTAGGTGGGGTTAAAGAGGGAGAGATGGGGGATAAGGGAGATGGGGAGGCAGGGATGGAAAACATTGTTGAGGACCTGACAGAGGGACAGCGAGATACACAGAAAGATGAATGGAGGGAGAGAGAAGGAGAGCAGGAGAGGGTGGTGGGAGATAGCGTGGTGGTCCGAGCCAGACAGACCCTGCAGCCTTTTTCCTCTCCAACTATTGTTGGATGATGATGTCATTATTCAGAGAAAAAAAACACACACCACCAAGGAAAAATGTGTCCAAGCCTCAGGCTGAGACGAGAGAGACAAATAGAGAGAGAGAAAAAGAGACAAAGAAAAAGAAGAAAAATATAGAGAGAGAGGACGAGAGGGGGAGAGAGAGAGAGAGAGAGAGACAGAGAGCGAGAGAGAGAGTGAGAGAGAGAGCGAGACAGAGAGTGAGAGTGAGAGTGAGAGAGCAAGAGAGCGAGAGAGCGAGAGAGAGTGAGAGTGAGTGAGAGTGAGTGAGAGTGAGAGTGAGAGAGAGCGAGCAAGAGAGAGTCAAAAGAATCCAAAGCCAGATAAAGAGAAAGACAGATGGACAGACCGCAGAGAATGAGTCATGTGATGAAGGAGGAAATGGTTGAAGGGCTAGCGATGGAACACAGTGAGGCGATGAAGACAAGATAAATACACCTGTCACAGTGTCACATGCCCCTCCCTCTGTTCGTCCCGTCTGCCTGCTGATCTGTCTCTCCCCCCAGTGTGGCGGCGGTGGCGCAGGACGCCCCCGTATCCTTCCATCAGGCCCAGATAAGAGGTGGATACGCAGCCATCCATCCATAGATTACAGCCTCTGACAGCTCCCCTCTCCACTGCTCCGCCTCTCAGGCCTCCACCACAACTTCTCCCGGCCACCACACACACCACTACACGTGTGTATGCGTGTGTGTGTGTGTGTGTGTGTGTGTGTCACGGTTCCGAACAGACATACCTTGGTTTTAAAGCCAATATGATCAATAATAGGTTTTAATCTTATTATATACAGTATATTCTAAACTTGTAACATGAATATAATAAATAATGAAGATCTGTTGCCACTAACATGCCTCCACAGAAACTAGTTTATAGTGTATGCTAGTTTATATAGGGCTGGCTGAAATACAGGTCAGAAGTGTGTTAATATTGCTACGGTTACCGTTCACTGTTATACTGTTGCGCTTTTGCTACTGGCTTTGCACTTCTGGTTAGATGCCAACTGCATTTCATTGTACTGGTATGCGTACTCTGTGCAATGACAATAAAGTTGAATCTAAACTAATGTGTTTCACTGCAAACTATACCATTAGAATGCATGTGTGTATTTCTGAATGTGCTTGTTAAATGTGTGTGTTTCTATGCGTGTGTGTAGCCCTCCCAGTCATTACTATTCCGTCTGAACATTTTTATGTTCAGAGTTCCTCGAGTGCCAAACTAACCACAAGGATCCTGACAACAGCTGGACTAGTACACCCTGCCACGACCAGTCTGCGTGTGTGTGTGTGTGTGTGGTCTCCTGCCTACCTGACCATGGGCTGGGGGATGGCCTCCAGGCTGGCTGGGACCTGAACTCCCTTCTCCCACTCCTGCCTCCAGGGGTCCGACAGCACGTAGAAGTCCCCCAGCTGGGCCGAGTCCGCCAGCTTCATGGCTGTGATGA
>OMOU01013193.1:2464-13819 GCA_900312585.1 Malacocephalus occidentalis
ATTTGTACGTCGGTTTGGACAAAAGCGTCTTCCAAATGCCTTAAATGTAAATGTTTGTATGTATACTAATAAACCCGACTACTGAATAACCATATGTCTCTTGGGCTACTTCAGCGCATGCTTTGAGTTAAGTAGCCTTTATGCACGTCTTACTTGCATCAATATACATCAATTTAGTATTAAATCAAATTATTGTATTCTATACTTATTAATATTTTGTTTTCTTTATGTTGTCTTGTTGTCTACTGTGTCTAATGTCTATTTGTTTATATGTTGCTGTTCATATGCCTATTTGTTTAGATTTCTCATTGCTGCTGTTATTTTAATTATTAATTATTGTGGAATCTAATTCGTGTTAATTGTATTGTATTCTTTTGCACATTCCGCGGGGAATGTGCATCGCCCCTTTTTCATTTCAATGCATATCCTGTATGTGTATGTGACAATTAAACTTCTTGAATCTTGACATCTTTTATCGATGTCATCTATCTCCTCATGTCAATTAGTGCAATCAGGATGGCGCAAGCATTTATTTCTTTGGAAAGCTAGAGGATCTAGACACAACGTCACGGCAACGAAGACCCAATGTAGGCCGAGAGATAAGCATTTGAAACAGCTCACAAACGTGGCCGTAGACAGATATTGGGAAACAGCGCCACCTAGTGCTTTTTCAACAGAAGGGACCAGTTATGTCCACTAAACGTATTTATTACCGACTTCAGTGTTTACTTATATACAATCAACATTAACAATGCAAGATTTAACGTAACTACACATGATAACAGTCAAAATAATCAACAGTTAGCAAGAAAGACTATGTGAGCAGTCTGTAAACTGCACTATACACTGTTTAAATAAAGGCAAAAATATGAATATTATAAACTCTAGATTTTACACATATGGGTCTCGGGATATAAAAGGGGAATTCAAGACCACTTCTTGATGCAATTCAGATACAGATTTCATCATCTGTGTTCTGAATTACATGTGTTAATGAATTTTGAAACCAAACGTTATGATTATTTCTGTTCAACACAATAAAAACACACAGACTCACACATTGATTAGTGAAGCCATTTGAAAAGCCATCCCTGAGGTGACATCACAATGTGTGATCACGCAACCTGCTGTAAAGAGTCGATTGGTGGATTGTATCAACTGTCCATCAGTGGACACTCCCAATTGTGATGTCACAAATGGATACATTTTGTAAGGGCGACATGACACATGATGTTACAATAGGGCTCCTTTAACGTATTTACAAAAATCCCTTTAAATGATCCTCAAAATGTTAAAAATAAGCTCAAATAGTTAAAATAAAATGCGTGTTACCAGAGTGAACAGCTACTTCCTCTCACATCATATTCTCCAGACCAGAGGTCACTAATCCACGTCTTGAGGGTTAGTAATAATACTAGTGCCCTCATACAGTTTCTGATTCGTTTTACTTAGCTGTGTGCTAAGTGACATCAGCTGGTACTAGTGTGAGTGAAGTATGAATCTCACCAGATACAATGCTGCCCATTTGAGAGCTGATTAACAGTGTCACCAGAAGTATTTCAGACAGCTCGGGTGTAATGAAAACAGTTTGTTATGCATCTCTGACGATCGTGCAACCAAATCACACACACAAATGAGTTCCAGAATCCAGGGAAATTGCTCAACAAATACCATGAATACTTTTATCAATGACGTTAAATCAACCAAACTGAATTTTGATTCAATACCAACATTGATCAAAGACAAAATGTTTTTCCACGAAAGGATTAACTTGGACATTCAAAACTTTGTCCATTGATTACCAAACAATCAACCACATGACTAACATTATAAAAAACACTTTTTATTACCCGTTGAAAAAAAGAAGATATTAAACATGTAAATGTCGTCCTGTTGTTAGGTATTGAATGGTGAGCTCTTCTATAGTGCTACGTTAACCGATCTGTACTGCTTAGAATCACGAACGTCAGACAAGATGGAGACCTGGAGCCCAGCTGTTGGCCTCATGGTGGATTTGGAGGTCCTGGTGGAGGTGGTGGTCCTCCTGGTGGAGGTGATGGAGGTCCTGGTGATTCTACTGGGCCTGTGAGGCCTGCCTCTTCCTCTCTTGCCACTCCTTCTCTCGCATGCTGAGCTCCACCTCAGAGAACGCCGCCAGGCCCCAGTTGGTGATAACCTGAGTCCCCTTGTTACCTACCGACCAAACCACAATATGTTAAATCTTATCTAATCCCCTTGTTACCTAGTGACCGAACCACAGCATGTTCTAATGGAAATGTAATTTATTTGTTACCTAGCAACAACATGTTGAAAATATATTATAATATAATCAAATCCCATTCTTACCTAGTGACGAAAGGAAAATTGTAATCTCAAATTGTATTCTAATGTAAACTAATTCTCTTGTTACAAAATATGAAACACTGGAACACACTAAGATTGAATTATAACCACACACAAACACGTACTGTACTAATTCACACACACAAACCTGGTTGGATGAGTCGCACGAGGCCCTCGTGTTCGGCCACCTTGTGTTTCCAGGTCCTGGTGTTGTTGGCAGCATCCTCTAGCTTCTTGATCACTGCCTGGACCACGACCACGACCACGACCACACACACACACACACACACACACACACACACACACACACACACACACACACACACACACACACATGAAAGAGACACACACATGGGCATGCGCGCACGCACAAACTTTCCAATGTTATTAAGACTGCTGGTGTTCCTGTACCTGGTACTGCTCGAGCGCCCCCTGTCTCTCACTCTCTAGATTTTCCAACTGTTGCATGGCATCCTGCAAGGCGATATCCTTGGCCTGCCTCTCTTTCTCCAGCTCCTGTTTCTCCGCCTCCGTTTCTGAGATGGCCCTCTGCTGTCGCAGGTGGATCTGTTCTAGCTCCTCCCTCTTTGTCGACTCCTGCTCCAGTAACCTGCACTCACACACGAATAACCCCACCCACTTCCATCACCATGGCTATGTACAGTTGAGAAATGGCTGATATATAGTTGTGGATTTATACTGGATCTGTAAGTCACAGCAGAAATTGACTAATGCAATATATTGAGAGGCTGCTATATAATATATACACACATATACATGCATCATTCTGACAACTTTTACTTTGCAGTGAAACTGTACTTGAGACAATATTCAAAGCAAAACAAGCAGAAAGGTAAATGGGGGGGACACAGAAACAGAACATTGTTAGATGTTTGTAGTTCCGCACTAAAACAACAGGAGGCGCCATAGCACAAATAGAGATTGAATAGAAAACATCTTCAGAAAACTACCAGATACTTTGTTACCTTGTTACTAATCTATCCACCCTAACCAATCACATCTATAATTTTTGTAGTGTATATAAAAAAAAGTATGCTCAGTGTATAGAAAAAAAAGTATACACTCGTGCAGTAGACATGTCCATGCTAATGAGTGGAATTGCCATAGAATATTGGAATCGACTCTCTCTGTTTGACGAGTAACAGAGTAACAGGCAATACTGCTGACACTACACCCTCTACAGCCTGAGCTCGCAGAGGAACGCTAACCTCAGCAGAGTGGAAGGAATTGGGACAGAAAGAAGGAAGTAGAAGCCTGCAGCAAACTCACAGAACGAAGAACATATGAAGGGAAGCTGAAATATTTTAAATTAAGATTAAATGCGATTTAAAATACATATACGAGTGTGTGCGGTTGGTGGCTGGTTTAAGCCACCTCACGTGGCCCGAGTTACTATGCTTCGGTGAGGCTGCACACCTCGGATGCATTGGCTAATCAAAGCACACAGGTTAAATCATCCATCACCATACTCACTCCAGTATGGTGCTAGCATGCTAGCATTGTCTACAAACAACAATATACTCCGGTTTATTCATCTACCCGCATTATGATCGTCAGGGGAGCCCCAGAAAAACAACTTAAGGTGTGGTATGGTCCATTGGAAATATATTATATTGTCCATTACAATATATTAGAATGTGTGCATGTCTTGTTTACTGCATTACAAATGTAACCACCACACCAATGGTGGATTATACAATTTTTCTGGGACATATAGCTGCAGCTACAGCCAATATAGTCAATTTGCAACCATTCTTAACGATTAACCGGGGAATTAAGGAAGGAACATTAAACTATTAATAGTCATGAGAGGAAGTTCACTACTTGAATACTTGAAATGGTCTGTCAAAAGTAGTGCTTGTGCGCATGTTTCGGTTGTCCTGTCCCGACTGACCGAGCCTGCAGCCTGCGGACTGTCTCTTCATCCTGCCGGGCGGAGCGCTCCTCCTCCAGGGCATCCTCCAGGCGGTGGTACATGTCCTCCAGCTCCCGGACACGCTGCAGGTATTGGTCCAGCTCACTGGACTTCTGGGCCACCTGCTGCTCCATCTGCTGCCGCACCTGGGGGAGGACACACACACACAATTTGTTTGAAGGATGTAGTTGACTCAGCAGTGTGGTTCTGGTTTTGGCCAATGGTGACTTCAACATTAGCTGATTCATCAGAACACATTTCAGTCAAAATCAGACAACATTCTTATAGCGATCTCTTATCTTTGCCGTGTGTGTGTGTGAGACACTGTTTCTGTTGTGCTCATGCCCAAATGTGCACATATGTGCTGATTTACAGTGTGACTGGGTTTAACACTTTTTTTGGAAGTTGTGACATCTGATATTCTTTCATTGCTAATTGAAACACATGAACTACTCCTTGAACTGTTTTCTGGTATTCTCGTCTAAAACAAGCCAACCCAAAATCAGTCATCAATAGCTCCACAAATATCAGGGCCAGATGCCCGACCTCGAAATGAGAAGCTCAACAATTCAGAAGGAACTGTGTCTGCAGTCTGCGACATCGCTTGAACATTTCAATATCAGCAAGTCCTCATAAAGGCACAGAGTAGTATCCATAGTCTTGATGCATCAGTTGGATGAGGAAATGGATTAACCATGACCCATGCCTGCTGCAAATCTGTCGTCCTATAAAATTGTTAGATTTATCGTCATAACATAGGTGACTTTTCAAATCATAGGTGTTGACCTTTGTTAAATGAGTTGCCATGTGGAACAGTAAAGCAATGCTAATCGTAATAACCATTGGTATTGGTATGAATTGCACATTATATCTGTAAAGTTTGGTAGGTAGATAAAATGGTAATTTAGGCTGCTTTTCTATACATTATTCTGAGCATTCAAACACAGACATACACAATTTTGACCCGATATCGAGCTGGTAGCACTGCAGCTAGCATGGGCTGCTTGTTCTCCCTGTGTCTGGGGACGCCCACTGAGACTACCCCCCCGTATGCATGTACTAGTGATGATATTCCGAGGGTGGGTTCTGTGTGCCTACCATCTTCTCTCTCTCCAGGTCGGTCCGGTAGCGGTCCTGTAGCTCTGTTTGTGTATGGAGACGCCTGCGCTCCTCCTCCACCGCATTGGCAGATGCCTCCTCCAGGGCCTGGTCAATAACAAGAGAGCAGGAGATATTTCAGCCAATAGCAAGGGAGAAAGATGATGCTGCTGAGTAGTAACTAGGTCATTTAGGGTCGTTTATACATCTAATACGCATTAAAACAAGGACGAGTCAAAGTACGAACTGTTGTCATTTTGTATGCCTGCTGATACCAGGTTACAATTGGCTGAATTAAAAATGGATTTGCCGAGGTCAGAAAAATGAACCAATCTGCATACAAATGATCTTGTATATCTTATATACATTCAGAATGGAAGATTGACCAATCATTTTTGTGAAATCAAATCACAGGTTCACAGAGATTACAAATAAAGCCACGTACCCTACCCAGAACGTTTCATTCAGCACATTGCTGTCTGCGGTTCCAAATGTTGGCATATGCATAGGTCCTCTGCCGTCTTGGCACTAAATTATGGCACTGTTTAGCATATTCTGTTCTTAGATGTTGGTACTGCACTCAGGATGGCATGACAATCTGAGATTCCACGATTCCAGGCCACCTCTACCCACCAACCTTCTAGCTAATGTCCAGTCTCTGTAAAAAATGTTGACGATATTGAGCGAGGATTTGATTCCAAAGGGACATAAGGGACTGTAATATCTTTTGACTGCGGGAAACAAGGCTGGTGCCGGATCGAGCCCTTCTCTGTTTTCTGAACAGACAGGACGGAGTCAGGGAAATCCAAGGTCGGAAGGATTTCAGTGCTATGGACGAGCGCTCTCTCTGTGACCGAGCACGACGTGAGGAGGGCTCTGAGTGTGAACATGAGAAAAACTGCAGTTCCCGATGACTTGTCCATGACGACTTTCTCTATGATCTTATGATCTACTAATCAGAGTATAACCATACCGTCGCAGGATCTCCTCTTTCAGCCCCTCGTAAAACAGATAAGGGGCTAGCAGGCTGGTCCATTGTTCCGCAGGCCATTTCTTTGGAGGCCAAGGTTTGGAGGTAGGCTTCATTGTCACCAGTCTATGTCTGCTTCAGTATAAACATACTGGGGGTGGGACGGGGAACTACTGCTCCTACTGGGCTGTGCTCCCATCAGTTCCTCGACTAGCTATTTTACCAACTCTTCCATTGTGCTCTGTGTCTGTTTAGTTATTTAACCTGGTATGACTTGTGCCCGCTTTCTCCACCATATGTAGCAGGCTGAAGGGTGTGTGGTTTCCACAACACCAAACACACTCAAAACACAAATTGAAGACAATTGGGTAATGTCTTATTTATAACAACGGGACACCAGTTAGTATTAAATAACCTCTGCCTGTGCTAGTATTCAACCTCCAAACCATATTGTTACAAGGCGAATGTGTTGGTAACATTCTAAACAAACTGTTGCCCTTTACCCTTCACATCCCTTTGCGACCTCTAGATCCACCCCCACCTAATGAGCAGATACATGGACCACATGTTCTTTTGAACGGTGAGTACATCCTGATAACCTCTATTAGTCCATCTGGTCCACCCCTGGCACCCGTGTGTGAGCTGTCAGCAGAATTCAGCATAGGAGAGTCACACACACACTTACACATACACAGCTGTGTGTGTGCGCAAACACCACAAAAAGAGCACCACACACACAGACAACAGACACACTGCAGATAGTCTCCCTGTGTCTGCTGTGTGTGTTTCTGTGCTTGTGCCTAGTGTATTTACACATCAGTGTAACAGTGACTGATCAACAGAAGACTGTTTTTTCTCATGCGCTAAGGGCGAGCAGAGTAACATGAGACAAAGAGAGATTGTTATGGTGACGTGACCATTATATGACCTCATCCACAGATGTGTGTGTCAGTCGTGTGTGTGTGTTTATGTTTATATTTTAGATGTTGTAGTACTACAATGTTTTCGTACCTAGTTTGTATTTGAATCTTAAACAGAAATCTGTTACTATGGAAGTTAACCCTTGCAACACGCCATTAAAGTGGTTATTCTCCTCTAACGACCAGGATACAGGGTAGTCATTGTAAAATCGGTTTATTGTTTGAAATGTTTTGCAGGCCGAGCAGGTGGTCCCTGCTGACATGTCAGAGATCCTCCTGTGTGTGTGGTAGTGGCTGGTTTAACCTGTGCGCCTTGATCATCCAATTCACCTCAGGTGTACAGTCTAGTCAGCTGGACTTAATTTATGCACATTTTGATCCACTGCTCTTATGCAACTATTAGGAGTTGGTTCATCGAGATAAGCAGTAGATGGTGCTAATTCTCCACTCAGGTGCCATTATACCAATGTAGAAACCCTTGCAGACAAGCCGTACATGTTTTGTGAAGGAATGTTCACAAAAGCACATTCCTTGTTGACCCAAATGTAAGGAGCAAACTAAAAAACAATGCCTTTGGGTTGAAGATACACTTTTGAGCGACGAATCACGTTCCGAGCGAGGCAGCGAGTGGAGAGTCGGACGAATCACGTTCACCCGCTGCCCCGCTCGGCCCCCCCGTTCAGTGAACTGGTATGCAGGCGAATCTCGTTCACTCGCAGCAGTCCCTTTCCCTGCCTGCACGCTCGCTGCTGATCAGAGCTCAGCTCAACTGAACTGAGAAATGAACAAATCTTTTCATTAAGTGATTCAGTTCAGTTCGTTCACCCAAAAGAACCAAATGAAAAACGTTAATCACTAGCAATCAGTCAATCATTCTCCTCATCAGCCTAATCACATCCACCTGTCCCTGTATCAATTACCCGGTCTATTTAAACTCCATCTTTCCGGTTTCCCGATCCTGCCTGTCCCCGACGATCCGCCTGCCAGCACTCCATCGGTGGCCCGACTGATTGCCCACCCAACGCTGAACCAGCTACCACCACGACGCCGACCTACCCGTACCGCTGCTCACGATGTACAGTCCGATTGTCTAGCCACGCCTTGAGTGTATATACTGCGAGGTCCTGTCGGGCCATGTCCCGATTCTGTTTATAAAGATGTATTTAAAAGCTTTGTTAGTTTCTAACCTTTCTTTCTAACTCATGACATGCGGCTATTTCCCACCAAAGTTTCTCTCGTTCATATCGATTGTGATAGGGGGAAATGTCTAGGAAATATCTCATAGCATAGAGGCACATATACTGCTGTCACAGCGCGACCAACCTCCATATGTTCTGTCCACACGACGCATTGCCATTGCGCTTTCAGACGATCTGTCTGCCACTTCACGCAGTGAGAAGGTCGTGGGTAGTCGACTCGTTGCCGACCAAAATTTCTGACATGTTTGAAATTTCGGCCGTCGTAGACCTACGGAAGCGACTGGATCGGGCCAGATCGGCGATTGCCCCCCTGTACACTGCACGACAAATATCGCCTGTCTCGAACCTAAGTCGTGCGACAAAAAATCTGGTCCAAAATCGCATAGTGTACACCCGGCTTACGGACTATCGTATGTGCAGATATACCCATGCCCAGCATCTCGGAGAAGGAGAAATTATTTTTGATTATTGCAACTTGTTGGACTCTGCATTCTCAAAGGATTTAATTAAAGTGCATTTAAAGACACTGTCCCTAGTGATTGTGCTGCATTTGGGTTCAACACACCCGTTACAGATATTCCTGTTTGAGTTTCTTTAGAATGTAAACTAACATTACAATTACTTTACTACATGTCAACATTACACAAACTCTACATAACAACACATACTTTTACCATTTTGTGCAATAGCACTACTTTGGCAGTGGAGTTCTTAATGTGTACTAAGCTAAAGTAATTTGAGTCAGAATACACATCCACATCCTTCCTGATCCTAGTCCTGTGGGGGTTTGTAGAAACTAGACAATAGGACTCCAGCAGACCATTTTCCACCAAAGTATTTTGAGGGCCAGTTCAAAGCCAGGAAAACTGGTTCCAGTGCAGCACCGACTTGTTGAACGTACGGCCGGCTATGAAACAAACAAACCTATTATACAAGTGAACCCAGCCTCAACAATGAATGAATCTGCTTGAAGTTGGTTGCTGGGAAGGTGTAGTACACAGACATAGTGACATAATTGCATGGCTCTCTAGCCCATGGAAAAGCAAACCAATTAAGGTTTGCAAGTTGAACCAATGGCGAGCTGGCACTTTTTTTTTTCTTTAACTACAAAAACAAATCAGTTTTTGTAGTTGACACACACACCATTCCCCTAGGTCAGGGGTGGGCAATTATTTTTTAAAAGGGGCCACATGAGAAACCTGAGCTGTGTTGAAGGGCCGGACCAACAATAACTTGAACTTAATTCTGCTCAATATTAATGTTCTCCCGTTGTAAAAAGCAGTCAATTATAGATTTTGATTAGCTGCTACTGGTAATCAGACAGAATAAGGATATTCTGTAAATATTTATACAAATATATGAAATTCTGTATAAATATTTAGGTCTTGTTGAAAACGCGGCATTCAGTATAAATGTCATTTTTTTGGGCGTGAGGTGACATTTTGAGGGCTAGCTGGTCAGCTTCACTTGTAGCTGCACCCACGCACGCGCGTCCATACGCTAATACAAAAAAGTCACGCTTTTCAAAATAAAAGCAACACAGTTTGCGTGCACGGCATAAATACTTATTATACTAATTCATTAAAAAGGTAATAATTGTTTAGATTATTTTCATAACAAAGTGCGGGCTAGGGTAATTGCAAAGGCATTACGAGTGATGGGGCAGCTAACACGATGGAAAAAACAGCGGAGTTGTCAAAAGGATCACGGACGCAGCAGGACTGACATTGTGTGGAATCATTGTTTCATTCACCGCAAAGCATTGGCATCGAAAGGAACCACCAAAGGAACCAACAATCACCACATGGTGATGACATTGTTAACATTGTGAATTTCATTAAGGGCAGTGCTGTCAGTAGCCGGCTTTTTTTCGAGGCCCTGTGTACTGAGATGGGAGCCGAGCTCACACACTTACTATTTCATACAGATGTGAGGCAGTTGTCGAAGGGGGAGGGTAAATACATACAGTCACCGCTCGCAAATTTGTTGAGTGATGAGAAATGGTTTTTAACTGTGTCGTATCTTGCTGACATTTGTTCAGACACTGCGAGCATATTCAAGCTTCACAACGACGTACACGTGCGACATTGGATTTTCCGTCCGAACCAGGATGAAGACAAAACAAAGAAACAGACTGAACGTTGCACCCGATATGCGTGTTGCCCTCTCTGCCGAATTGAAGCCAGATCGTGCAGAACATGCAGGCACAACCTTCTCATTAAGTAGCTGGTGTTTAGTTTCGTATTTTTGCGGCTTGACTTGACTGCGTGTATGTGAGCTATGAGGGGGCGTGGTTAGCGTTGACCGGCAATGACAGGGGGAGCGGAGCGGCAGAAATGCCTGGAATGTGACGCAGATATATCGAATGAGTGCAATTAAGAATGCTATATAATGACACCTGTGCACTCTTCCTGCAGTAGAGGCTGGGGGGCGTGCGGCAGGAGAGAACTCCGCCAGGTCTCTGACGCGGATTACACGGACTCTGCTGTAACATTGTTATTTAAACGCCCTGTAGCTATTCATGTTGGGGATTCAAAACGTCTTCATTTTGACAAACGCCTCCGTCATCTCCACCATTCCGGGGGAACCTAGAGAAGCCACGACTGTGGCGTTGTGATAATACGAGACATTGCTTGACATCGCTTGTCAAAATGAAGACGTTTTTGAAAATCAAAACTTGCTACAGCGCATTTAAATAATGTTACAGAAGAGTCCCTGTAATCCGCTGGGTTGCGGGCGGAGAGAGAGGGGTTCGTCGTCGGAGACCTGGCGGAGTTCTTACCTCTGTTCTATTTTACGATTGACCTCACGCGGGCCGGACAGGGACGCCCAAAGGGCCTGATGTGGCCCGCGGGCCGTAAAATGCCCAGGTCTGGGCTAATCAGTAGT
>OMOU01013258.1:11776-29028 GCA_900312585.1 Malacocephalus occidentalis
GTTTTAGTTTCCCCCCCCCCCCCCCCGGCTGCATGTTGTATTTTAGAAACACCAGTTCATTCTTGTATACTGTGTATATCAATAAAATGACAAACAAACTTGAACTTCCACCTCCTGGGTTCGGCAATGACTTTGTATTACTCAAAACAACACTTCTTTTAAGCAGTGAGGCAGTATGTAAATGTGATGTTTATTTACCCTCTGTGTTCTTCAGATCTTACTTTGTATTAATCACCCGGACCGCCTGGTTTACACAAATGTGAGTGTTTTCGATAAATATCCGCAAAATATCCTCAAAAAGATATACTTGCATACCTCTATATTTATGAACATTTACTTGTATGCACTGTACATTCCGGACATTCTTATATGCACCGTAGATTCTCACAGGCACTGTAGATTCTGGATATTCTTGCACACCGCTGACTCTGTATACTCTTACATGCACTATGGTTTCCGCACACTCACACACTTGCACTGCTCCTGTATATACCCTGCTGTACACCCCAGTGTACAAGCACCACTGAGTATACATCCGTCCATACATACCCCAATGTATATCTCTGCCTATACTGCCAATACTCAATGTATAGCATACATGTATATATATAAATATTCAGTAATTTAACTGCTCTACTGTCGCACTTTTGCTACTACATTTGCACTTCTGGTTGGATGCTAACTGCATTTCGTTGTACTCTGTGCATGTGTACTCTGTGCAATGACAATAAATGTGAATCTAATCTACCGTAATCTAATATCAGATCAATCAATTGACCAGATCAATCAAAGGTGAATTCAACCTCCGGATGACTGTGACGCTTGTTGTGGCGTCTTGAGGTGGAGAGCTCCCTCATCTCCACTGCCTCGTTGGTTGTGTGGTGTTGTGTGTTTCTGCTGCAGACACCATGTCCACTCTATTGCTGCTATAATTTAATATAATATAATATAATATAATACAAATGTTGAAGATGAAGCGGTGTCATATGTGACAAAGTAACATAGTGGTTCATGGCATGCTGTGGGGCTAGCTAGGTTAGCCCCATTCATTTGAAACACCAATAACGTTATACTCTTGTGTTTATCGCGGCAGTCTTCTCTGAAACATGTTCAAGGTTCAAGGACACAATTACATGAACTAGGCCACCAACCAAACCAACTACACTGAACAAAAATATAAACGCAACAACGCTGTGAATCAAATGTTCATTTCTCTCCAAATTCGTTTGAGAATTTGGCAGTACATCCAACCGGCCTCACAACCACAGACCACGTGTAACCATGCCAGCCCAGACCCTCCACATCCGGCATCTTCACCTGCAAGATCGTCTTCTTTATCGGGGTCTTGACCTGACTGCAGTTCGTCATCTTAACCGACTTGAGTGGACAAATACTCACCTTCGATGGCGTCTGGCACTTTGGAGAAGTGTTCTCTTCACAGATGAATCCCGGTTTTCACTGTACCGGACAGATGGCAGACAGCTTATATGGTGTCATGTGGGTGAGCGGTTTGCTGATGTCAACGTTGTGAATAGAGTGGCCCATGGTGGCGGTGGGGTTATGGTATGGGCAGGCATATGCTATGGACAACGAACACAGGTGCATTTTATTGTATCCAGCAACTTAGCACAGCCATTGAAGAGGAGTGGACCAACATTCCACAGGCCACAATCAACAACCTGATCAACTCCATGTGGAGGAGATGTGTTGCACTGCGTCAGCCAAATGGTGGTCAACCATCTGTCCGGAACAGTGAAAACTGGGATTCATCTGTGAAGAGAACACTTCTCCAAAGTGCCAGATGCCAATGAAGGCGAGCATTTGCCAACTCAAGTCGGCTACGACGACAAACTGCAGTCAGGTCAAGACCACGGTGAGGATGACGAGCATGCAGATGAGCTTCCCTGAGACGGTTTCTGACAGTTTTTGCAGAAATTCCTTGGTTATGCAAACCAATTGTTGCATCAGCTGTCCGGTGGCTGGTCTCAGACGAAGGTGAAGATGCCAGATGTGGAGGTGGCATGATGACATGTGGTCTGTGGTTGTGAGGCCGGTTGGATGTACTGCCAAATTCTCAAAAATGAATTTGGAGACGGCTTATGGTAGAGAAATGAACATTCAATTCACGCCCTTATTGTGACCAGCCTAAGGCACACCTGTGCAATAATCATGCTTTCTAATCAGCATCTTGATATGCCACACCTGTCAGGTGGATGGATTATCTCGGCAAAGGAGAAGTGCTCACTAACACAGATTTAAACAAGTTAGTGAACAAAATTTGAGAGAAATAGGCCTTTTGTGTACATAGAAAATCTTAGATTTCAACTCATGAAAAATTGGAGCAAAAACAAAAGTTTTTTTTGTTCAGTGTAGTTGGTTTGGTTGGTGGCCTAGTTCGTGTTCATGTAATAGTGTCCTCGAACCTTGAACATGTTTCAGAGAAGACAACTGCCGCGATAAACACAAGTTAACGTTATTGGTGTTTCAAATGAATGGGGCTAACCCAGCTAGCCCCACAGCATGCCATGAACCACTATGTTACTTTGTCACATATGACACCGCTTCATCTTCAACATTTGTATTATATTATATTAAATTATAGCAGCAATAGAGTGGACATGGTGTCTGCAGCAGAAACACACAACACCACACAACCAACGAGGCAGTGGAGATGAGGGAGCTCTCCACCTCAAGACGCCACAACAAGCGTCACAGTCATCCGGAGGTTGAATTCACCTTTGATTGATCCGGTCTGATTGATCTGGTCGATTGACGTAAGTGCTCACTAACACAGACTTTAAGAAGTTTGTTAACAAAATTTGAAAAAATAGGCCTTTTGTGTACATGGAAAAAGTCTTAGATCTTTGATTTCAACTCATGACATTTTTGAGCAAAAGTGTTGCGTTTATATTTTTCTTCAGTGAAACTCACGTATTTCACGCCTCCTCTTCGTTCTGTCGGCACCTCCGTCGAGAATGTTTGTGAGCTTGTCGATGTCAAATGTGGCATTTTGTCGCTCTTTTACAATATCAGGATTCATGGTAGTTTATCGCCGTGTACGACAGGACTATGTCCAGTTATGAGTGCGCAGAATAGATACGTTATAACTTCTGCTACCTGGGGACAAATGTGTAACTGTGTCGAATCCGGATGGTTTGTTGCGGCGGGGCAGGTCGGGTCTCACGTGACAGGCGACCAATGGGCAGATGAAGAGGATCCTGGACGGTAGCGTTATTCCGGTACGCAACACGCGCCACTTCCGGCGGTGTGAACGTGGTTGGAGTCACGGAGTCATAGTCCGTGGAGTTTTATGTCAAAGGTATTGACTGACGATGCATTATTGCTCAAGTACAAAAATCAGACGTGAATATTTAATAATTATTTTTTATAAAATATTTAATACAAATGTTTTCATGTTTCCCTACTCCCTAATCGTCAATCCATATCATATCTGTTTGCCAGCGTTTACACTGAAAACACGCATCCTCTGCGACGGCCCTCCAGATGCATCCCAGAAACGAATGATAGCTGGTACACCTTCTACTACTAAGCGATAGTATTAGCAGCATTATACCCCCAGTTCACCCTCCACCCCGATGGGTGGCGTCACATGCATGCACCAGCAACATTACGCTTGGTGCGAATGAAAAGAATAAGACGCTATGTCACTAGTCTCCTCGCTTTGAATAAATTATTTTAGCATGCTTCCCGCAGCAGCTGTGGTCTATTTCCCCTGGGAAATAAACACTGGGTCCCTGCAGGAAGGACAATCTGTCAGAACATTTGGCAGGCAAGTAGTTCTCTTGTAATGAAAGATGTAACCGGCTCACAGAGCCATTCAAAACTGTGAGGTTGACCCATAATATTGTTTCATTTATGCTTCAACCTCACAGTTTATACATCCGTATATACGTTAGGGACAATGCAGCCGATGTGACTAGTGATGGGCTGAGTTGAGCGATTGCGTTTTGTTTCAGCATAGCTTGAGAGATTTATGACATTTACGACACTCGCCTCGCTAGCGCCATCTCCTGATTCATCGATATGTCTTTCATCACTAGCCTGACAGTTCACCTTAAATGGCCGGATTCAATTTATCTCAATTTATTTGACTTATAGATGGCGCTATTTAGGCCATATATGAAGGCCTATATGAAGGGACCAGAAATCCAACATCACAAGATGAACTGTAACTAAATGAGAAAGTGAAGGAAGAGAGGGTTGGGGCCAGACTAAGAGCGAATCAAAGACCCTAATATGAAAAGGCTTCCCAAGATCTCTGTCACCTCACCCGGACAAGGGAAACCAGGGCCCCCTTCTGGAGCCAGACCTGGGAGGGGAGCTCTTTGGCGAGCATCTGGTGGCCGGGCCTGGATCCATGGGACAAGGGGCCGGGCCAAGCCCGAAAAGACAATATGGAGCCACCTCCCTGTGGGCCCACCACATGCAGGGAGAGTCATTGGGGTCGGGTGCGTTGTAAACCGGGTGGTAGACAAAGGCGGGGTCCTGGGTGTGTGGATCCCCGGCATCACCGACTGGTTCTAGGGGCGCGGAACGTCACCTTGCTGGCGCAGAAGGAGCCAGAGCTGATGCGGGAGGTGGAACAGTACCAACTAGATATGTTTGGGCTTACCTCCACGCACAGCACCGGTTCTGGAACCAAACTCCTGGAGAGGGGCTGGACTCTCTCCTTTTCCAGAGTTGCACAGGGTGTGAGGCGCCAGGCGGGTGTGGGGATACTCACAAGTCCCCGGCTGAGCGCCACTGTGTGGAGTTTTCCCCAGTGAACGAGAATGTCGCCTCCATGCAACTGCAAGTCGCTGGGGGGAAGGCTCTGACTGTTGTGTGTGTTTATGCACCAAACAGCAATTCAGAGTATCCGGCCTTCTTGGAGTCCTTGGGGGGGCATCCTGGAAAGGGTTCCATCCAAGGACTCCATAGTTCTACTGGGGGACTTCAACGCACACGTGGGCAACAATGGAGAAACCTGGAGGGGGGTGATTGGGAGGAACCAGAGTGGTGCTTTGTTGTTGGACTCCTGTGCTAATCATGGACCGGCCATAACAAACCGCATGTTCGAACATAAGGTGGCTCATAAGTGTACCTGGTACCGGACCACCTTAGGCCAAAGATCAATGAGCGACTTTGCAGTCGTATCAGCAGATCTGCAGCTGCATGTTTTGGACAATCGGGTGAAGACAGCTGCAGAGTCCGAAACCTCGGAGGAAGCCCCACCCATATCCTTGGCAGAGGTCGCTGAAGTAATCAAACAGCTCTTCAGTGGCAAGGCGCCAGGTGTGGATGAGATTTGCCCTGAGATGCTGAAGGCTCTGGACATTGTGGGGCTGTCGTGGCTGACACACCTATTCAATGTTGTGTGGGGGTCGGGGACAGTACCTGGGCTCAGACATAGAGATCGGGTGAGGAGTTCAGACATCCGGAGGGAGCTCGGAGTAGAGCCGCTGCTCCTCCGCTCCGAGTCAGCTGAGGTGGTTCGGGCATCTGACCAGGATGCCTCTCCGGTGCTTCTCGCTGCTCCAGAGGTTTTCCAGGCACGTCCGACTGGGAGGAGACCCAGAACCCGCTGGAGAGCTTATATATCTCATCTGGCCTGAGAACACCTCGGGATCCCCCTAGAGAGTGTTGCTGGGGAGAAGGAAGCCTGGAGGGTCCTGCTTAGCCTGCTGCCACCGCGACCCGGCCCCGGATAAGCGGAAGAGAATGGATGGAAGAATATAGGGGGAAAAGTGATCGACTTTATGCAGAATTGTCATGACTTTACTGTTGGCTTTTATGACTTGTATTAGGAACATTAGTATTGAATATGAAACATATTTGTATGAACCTCTGAACATCGTCTGCAGACTGTGCTGTCAGTGTCATTGCAATCTTTCCCTAATTGCTGTGGCCCGCCTCCCTATTTTTCAAAACGCTTGGGCACAATTGTTGAGCACAATAGTTTTTTCTTCATGAACAGACCTGAACATGTCATGTCAGACTGTAGTCTCATTGTAGTCTTTTTTCATATGCTTGATATCAGTTTGCCAGACATGTACAATGCTAATAGCTACATTTTCCGTCCATCTTCCAGATTGATGTACTATCAGCCTGAAGAGTCTACAGCTACACTGACCACGCAGCATGCATTCACACAGCACAAAGTGATCGTTCACACCTTGTTTGTGGAGCCATTTGATGCCATCATTGGAGCCCAGTACATGGTTCTGGGGGATATTGAAAACTCTGAGGGTAAGGCCCACTGTTTGCAGACATGCAACACAGAACTACATAGAACATACATTGCGGGGTGTTCTTCCATCGAAGGCCCAACCAGGATGTGTCGCGAATGAAATTGTTGCCTGTGCTGTGCATTCACACATCATACTAAGGCTGAACAATTAATCGAAATGTTATTGAAATTGCAATATGACCCAATGCAAAAAAAAAAAAAGGCAGTAATTTCATTCACACAAGTATTGCAGTGCTGCAGAGATGCCCTGCCAGGACTAACAAATTTCCCCAACAAATGTCCCATCATGAGTTTTTTTTCAGTGAAAATGATAAATGTGATTATTGTATGTAAGCATTGTTCCCACAAGTAGTGCATAATAGCAATAATCTGTCAAAATAATGTTTTTTCAGCCCTATATCATACACTTTCACTCACTTTGTTCTCCCTCACAGGCGGTGGGGTGGTGATCCGGGCCCGTGTGCTGAACTGCGTTGATGGTGTGAACCTCTCCCTCTTTCAGAAAGCTATCAATCAACAGAGGAGTTTTTTCCAAGGGCGGGAGAGGAATGCATCGGCACCTGACTAGGGTCTGGCCTTGATTAAAGACATTGTGTTCATCGGTCAGTCCCACAGCAGTCGTTTAAGTCCACGGCTCAGGCGGGCTGTGGGATGGCGTGGGCCAAAGGCACGGGCCTGCTGCACAAACAGGCACCCAGAAAGAATTGCACTGCCTTTTCATTTTGAAGTGAGATATGCTCAGAACCAACCTCGGTCTTCGTCATGGAGTTGGCTGGGATCACCACAGACCGTGCCACCCTAAACCAGGGTTTAGGGTGGCACGGTCAGGGTGAAGTGCGAGGGAGAATGTGTCAAATGCATGCAGCCAATTACTTGACAATTTTGTAACAGTGTTAGATGGATATGTATAGATGGATATGGATGAGTAAATAAGTCATTTAGTCAGAATATGGATTTGTAAGGGTTCTTTTCAAATGTCGTTTGAGCTATATTGAAATGTATAATCCGTGTGAGAATCTAGAGCTGCACATTTACAAAACTAAGATGGTACATTTATGGGATTCATGGATATGAAAATCTAGAGAAAAACTTGAACCTAACGACATACACAGAGATTCGTATTGGTATTTCTTTTTAGATTTCTTTATTTTTTTTACACAAAGGAAAGAGCAAGGTCTCTGGTTTATTTTGCTTGTCACAACTGGTTGTACAGTGTATAATTTAAAGTATTCATATTTGTTTCTACATAAAGTAGAACAAGATTGGAGGAGTAATACATTAAAAAAAATCAATCTTGGTTAGCATTGCACCATGTCCCTTCTTCCGCAATAAAACAAATAACAAAACCATATAACAATACAGACCTCTCTTTCAGGTCTATATATTTGAAAAGACCAAAAAAGACTTTTTTTTGTCCCACATTAGACACGTAAACATAAGCGATTGAAAAGCAGCATGTATAATGACAGGAAGTAGATTAAGAGTCTGAAAAAGCGAGACGCAGAAAGCAAGATGCAGAAAGCATTGTACACTCAAAAAGCTTAATTATAGCTGACAGTAAAAAAAAATGAATCAGGATTTTTATCTTGATGGACAATATTCTTTTTTCAGTGTTGATTAAATGATAGATTTAAAGGATATATTTAGAGTAGGAAGAGAAGCCATAAAATCAGTCTCAGTAATCATAACCAATGTCTCAAATTAAGATTGCATAGTGTCGATGTGCATCTTTATTTTGCATAGCACAATTATAAAGACATATGTAGGCAATCTAACACCAGCCAAGATTACTCTGTATTTTGTATTTTGTAAACGAGTCTAGTATCTGGAGTATTTACTGGAATTGTACACCGGTGTGTAACTTGAATCTTTAGACGATGTCGGCATCATCGGTAGGCCTGAAACCGGGTCCACCTTGGTACGATCCATGGCCTGCTTGTAGTTGATCTTCTCTTTGGTGAGTGGGTCTGTGATCTCCTTGGTGTAGTAGGTGTCCAACTGCAGCTCCCTCTGCATGCCACTGTCAATCATCTTGGCGCCCATGGCATCCAGGATGCTCACCCGCTGGCCGGTTCTGGGGTTGACCAGCCCACCCGTCAGGTGCTGTGCCTCCATGTAGCGGATGGCCGTTTCCTTGGGCATCCAGCCTTTCTGAACTGCCTCCCCCACGGACAAGAGCTCCCTGGTCCTAGGGTCCTCGACGCCGTTGAAGGCCTTCTGGGCATTGAGCAGCCGCTGGAGTTGACTTGTCTCGATGAGGCCCCTGTCGGTAGCTCTGTGGACCGCGTGTCTCTCTTTGGTGTTGATGTCGATGATGCCTCCTGTGGCGGCCTGGGCTTCCAGAAGCCGCTGGGCTGTGGTGCTGTCGATCATCTTACGCATGCTGGCATTGCGTACTGTGAAGCAGGTTCCAGTGCTTGTGTCAATCACCCCAGCGATTGGGTATACTTCAGGGGAAGCAGTGATGGATGCAGAAGGGGCAGATTTCACGGAAGTTACGTATTTGGAGCCGATTGAGGTGGTTGGCAGTGTTTTTTTGTTTTCTCCAGCAACAAGTAAGGCAAACTCTGAGATGGCCATTTTGCCATCTTTGTATCTCTGCAGATCGTATTGTGTCAGCTGCCCATTTCTGAGGGCATCATTGATAGAATACTGCTTGCCACTCTTACGGTCCTGGATTACGGACATCCCCCCATCCGGTCCTATCGAGGAGATCTCCTCCCAGTCACACTCAAGCTCCTGCAGGTGGATGTACTGTTTACGATCGATGAGGCCCTGCACATAGGCGTCGTAGGGGGAAAGGTCCATGCCTGTGTCTGGATCCAAAATGGTGATTTTAGTGGAGGTGTGACTCTCTTTGGTTCTGGTCTCTGCATTTTCCTCCTTCTGTAATTCTAGATGAAGCTCCCGTATGGTGCTGTCGCTCAAGTGGATTTTGTCTTTCTCACTGAGGATCTCTCCCTCCAAGCGATGGACTTCAGAGTCCATCTTGATGCTCATCTGCTTGTTGACTTGGGTTCTCTCACCCATCAGCCTTGTCTGCTGCTGGAATGACAAGCCGATGTTGTGTTTCTCAGATTCAAGGGTTCTTAGCTCCCGACTCAAGTTGTCCCTTTCTCTTTCTAGTGCATCTCGGTTCGCAACAAGGTTTGTCTCGTCCCGTGAATTAGTGGACTTGGATGAGAGGAGGATGTTGGTTTTCTCAGTGCGGCGTCTGATTTCATCCTCCACGTCTTGCCTGCTAAACCTCTCATGGGACACCTGTTCCCTGAGGCGGTCTCTTTCAGCCTCCACCACCTGATCCTTCTCAACGCGGACGACTTCTTTGTATACTGTCCTCTCCCCCGACTTTTCCCGTTGTAGGATTTCAAGTCTTACGGTAATATTCCTGATTTCCCTCTGGATACGAAGGATTTCGTTGGTCTCCTTGTCCATGTCGGAGCGCAACCCATTGGTCATCCTCTCCAGCTTGGGGTCCTTCTCTACTTTCAGCACCTCCTCGACAATAATGCTCTCTTCGACCGGCGGTGGAGCGTTTTCCATCTGCCTGATGCAAAGTCTGATCTCCCGGAGTTCGGACTCCACCTGGATCTTTCTCTGGCGCTCATTGCTCTCTCTCAGGATCCTCTCCATGTCCTCCACCTTGGTCCTCAGCTGCTGAAGTTCCAGTTCTGTCCGACGTCGGGTCGTGACCTCGTCGTCGAGTTTCCTGCCAAGCTTCTCGTGCTCAACCATCAACCTTGGATCCTTCTGGAGCCGCACCACCTCCTGGACGACCACTTTCTCCTCAGGTTTCTGCCGCTCGAGCAGTATGTACTTGTTGTGCAGGTCAAACACCATTTCTTCAGTGGTGCGGCGTATCTGCGTCTCATCGCGCACCTCCTTCCGCAGGCGGTCCGCCTCTTTCTCCACGAGTGGATCGTCCTCGTACTTGATGACATCCCTGGTGACAAGCCTGGTCTCCACCTTGGACTTGTTCACCTTCCATTCATCCCTCTCCCTCCGGAGGATCCTCAGCTTCTCCAAGATGGAATCGTACGAGTTGTGCAGTTGGTACACTTGGTCGTTGAGCCTCTGGCTCTCCCTCTTGTTTTCTGGGCTCCTCTCCTCCTTCACCACCTCTTGGAGGACCTCCTTCATCTCCACCCGCGGTTTCTCCGAACGGAGGACGTTCAAGTCAGACAAGACAAGGGTGGTCTGCCTCTCCAGGTCGGAGCGCTGCCTGCTGGACTCTTGTATCTCTTTCTTGATGCGCATTATCTCCATCTCTGTGTTGGGATCGATGCGGTAAATCTCATTGATGATTTCGTTGACCTCAATTCTTGGCTTCCAGCCTTGCACTTCATGATACCTGATTTGGAGCTCTGTTATCTCTTTGGATAAGTTGATGTTTTCAATCTTCTCTAGCTCAATGTCTGACTGCATTTTCTTTGATTGAGTTATGAGCTCAGGGTCTTGTTCGATCTTTTTCACTTCCTTAATGATAACCTTTGGCTGGATAGTTTGAATGATTCTTTCCATTGAATTTATTTGGCTCCTTGTCTGGAAGATTTCGTCATTGATCAGTTTGCTCTTGTTGCCCTCATCTGAGATCTCAGTTTCAAAGCTGCGGACAGCCCTCAGCATGGTTGGATCCTTTTCAACCTTCACCACTTCTTTCTTCACCACCCGCTCTTTGATATTGGGCTTCTTTGCCTGCAGAATAGTGACCTCCATCTTCATCTGATTGGTTTCCCCGTCTCTCATCCTCATGTCATCCCTCATCCTGTCTATCTCCGATCTCAGTTTGGCTGCCTCGATGTCCATTTGAGGGTCCTTCTCAAACTCTGTCACCTCTCTGGTCACCTGTTTGGGCGGTGCGTTTTTGAGCGTATCTTCCATGGATGTGATTTTCACGGTGACCACCTCGATCTCACTCTGGATCGTGCTGCGCTTCAGGGACTCCTCATGCAACTTGCTCTGGAAGTCGACCAGATCCGTCTCCAACTTTGGGTTACGGTAGTAATGCAGCACTTCCTTCTCCTCCACGCGCTCCACCCCCCGCCGGCTCTTCAGGGACATTAGCCTGTCCTTGTACGTCCTCAGTTCCGTCTGGGTGTGCAGGAGCCTGTCCTGTTCCTCTCTCAGTTCGCTCTTCATGCCGTCCGCCTCGGCAGTGCTTCTCTGTTGGCTCTGCAGTTGAACATTTTGCTCCACCAGGTGTACTTTCTCTTCATTCTAACAGAAGAAGATTAAACGTACATCAATTGTATGTCAATAAATACAAATTGGTCAGTTATTTTTTATAACATTGCAACATTGCAATATTCCAATTTCTTGAAAATAAAAAAACCCTTTGGGTGGGTGAAACCAGTTTTGCACAGGAACCTGTTCAAACCATGTTATTAATCATTTATCTCAATGCATACTAAACACACACATTACTAAATCTAGCCATTTCCCATCTGGGATCAATACAATACAATCGTATGTACTATCTTATTTGATGTTCTCTTACCAGCGCAATGAGATTCTTAGCCAAGCCCATTTGGTTGAGACGCTGAGTGTTCTCAGCAGAAGTTTCGCCATATCGTTTTACCAAAGCCTTTTCCTGAAAAAGCCCCCACACAAAATACAAATAGTTATGCAATGAAATGCTTGAATTGTGTGACTGAATGTATTCACAATCCATATGAACTCTGTAATGAATGTATTGGAATGGGGGAATGTTAATGTCAACATTACCTGCTGCTGCAGTGCATTAGCAAGAGTCGGTTCGGAGGGCCTCTTCTCAACCGTGACTCCCGAGTCCTCGACAGTACTGTAGTATTTGTCAGCGTTGGTCTCATACACCTGCATGATATGACCGGAAGAAATGTTTCAACGTTTTAAATGTTTTAACGTGTCAAGCATGTTATTCAAAATAAATCTTCCATTTTAGTTGTTTTCTTTAGCGGAAGACTCATTATCATTATTATCATTATCATAATTGAGGCTTACACTGAGCAGACTCTGCAGGTCCTGAGACAGGTCGACCACTCTGTCCATATCATCTCCCTTCCTCTGAAGATCCTCCATCACCCGCTGGAATTCAACAAAAAATAATATGCGTCTCATGATGTGAATTCTATCCATCTCACACTTAACGTGGTTAAGTTCTGCTCTATGGCACGTAACCTACACAATGTGTTGAGATATCTGATGTAGCCCATGGGGGGTCAATGGGGGTGGGGGGATTGTGTCGTGCTCCCTGTTGTCAAATGTTGGCATGCTGTACATGATACCTGCATGTCATGATCCTACATTAGCACCCTAAAACAGTGGCATCATACCGCCAAATTGAAGTATCACCATATGTCATGCAACATAGTGTTAAATCTATGACTTTAGTGATGATAAACCACCACTGCATTTCAATTCATTCAAAGACCATTGGTTGAAAAATGCTGGTACATAAAAAAGGAAAAACAGTTAAAGGTGGGTCGGTGTGGCCAGGCATACTTTCTGGGAGCTCTCCTTGGCATTGGCCTGAGCCTGGTCATCACTGGCATTGAGCTGGTTCACAGGCATGTTGTCCAGGAAGGAATTCAGGGACCTGCTGGTCGCTTGGAACTCCTGGTTCTTGGAAGTGGCCTCTTGCAAGAGGTTTTCCCTGAGTGGACAATGAATCAAATGTTATGAAAACCGCCCTCATAAAAGTCAAAACCATCTAATGATAAAACATAGCTGAACTCAAATGAATCATGTACCCAAAAATGAAAGAAACCAAAAGTAGGTTTTGAGTGATGGTAGTTTTGGTGCTTGTGTCGCCTCCTCACCTCTCTGTCAGCTGGTTGCTGATGTTAGTGTAGCGGTTCTGCAGCAGCTTCACCTGGGTGCCCTGCCGGCGGATGTCAGGGCAGTACTCCTGGTAGCCCTGCTGCAGCGAACTGCTCAGCTGCTCTGTCTGCTCAAGGTCCCGAGTCAGCGCCTTCATCTCGCCCTGGCTCCCCGACACGGCCCTGCGCAGGCTCTGCACGCCGGGGAAGTAGACCGCTTTTAGCATTTGTGTGTGTGTGTGTGTGTGTGTGTGTGTGTCCAATGGATTGCATTCTGTTGTGGTATTTGCACATGACACCAAGGTGGAGATCAGAGGTTTACATTGTATGTTGTCATGTCCACACAGGTCAAGATACAAATAGATTGTTGATATGGTAATTGCACTTCAATTGAGAAAAGACAGTGTGGGCATAACAACCTGTATGAAATGATGTCGATTCTGTCCACGTGCTCATTTACTACCATCTATTTGTCTCTAGACTACTGCGCGTGTCTTACCTGGATCTCTTGGGTCCGTTTCTGGAGGATGTCGGGGGTGTCAGGAATCGCACCGTCCTCGCAGAGTCTATTCTCAAAACCAGAGATGACGCCGTCCACCTTCCTGATCTGGTTCTCCAGGTTCAGAGACGCATTCGCCCTGCAGAGAAGAACACCAAGGAAATGACCGGTGCGCCGCCCATTTTGGAGCGCCCCGGGCGACACGGGATCTGCGACGTGCAGACCACCTACAGACTTACTTCTTGGTGTAGAGGTCGGCCAAGCCGGCAATGCTGTCCTTCTTGTTGTTGGCCTCGTTGAGTTTGAGCGGGAGAGCGGAGGAAGCGATGTTGCCGTCTTTGGCCAGGAGGGCCTGCAGGTCGGCCTGGGCGGCCACATTCTGCTGCTCCAAGGCTTTGATGGCCTTGGATGCTTTCTACAATAAAAAGAGTCACAAAACAAACAGATGGATTCAACAATACGTTACCATATCCTACTCCGTGGTTCTCAAAATGTTTTACTCAGCCAAGTACAACTTTAAAGTGGATATGCTCTTGTTGGAAAGATTTACCAAACGTATCACCGTTTAGATTTACTTCATTGTGTTAAAGGCGTATTCATTCATTTTCTTAGGGTCGAATTGTTCATAACCAGTATAAGTACCCCTAGGGGTACCCGGGTACACATACCAGCATTTAAGACACATTGTCAATGTTGATTTTATATACCCTACAAAAACAAAAATGACGTATTTATTCAATATTATATCAAATCAAGTTTATTTGTACAGCACATTTAAAAACAACTGCAGTGCAAAATTGCCAAGACAGTGGGTCTACTATATATACAGTATGTCAGGCACATTAACACCAGGTTGAGCATCCTTTGTCTCTCCTCCAGCTGACGCACCTCTTGCTCCTTCATCCTCTTGGCCAAATCTCCAGCCGCGTTGCTGCGGTCCAGAGGGGCTCGCAGGCGGCTCAGGATGTCCTGCTCCATCTGGGCCAGGTCGCTGTCCAGCTTGTCCAGCTGGTCGGCCAGAGCCACCGCTTTAGGGTCCAATGGATTGGCAGACACCGGGGCTAAGAGATGGATGATGCTATATTTTAATGTACTTTATATACATATACATACAGTATATGTAGATAGATAGTACTTAAAGGACAACCAACACCCTTGTACAAGTTACACTACCCGTTTTTTCATTCAGGGGTGGGGCAATATCACTGTTAAATATTGGCTTTTGCTATTCCCACTTGGTCCAATCAGATTTGATGGAGAGGGTGGAGTTTAACCCATTGAGTCCACATTCACATCTTATCCTATGTTTTTACAAGAATCTACGCCACTATGTAACCTCTTCATTTTCTAATAAGAGTACATTTTATGTTATGAACCCTTTTCACAGAGTGTCATTGTAGGACCAACAGAGGTGTCACAGAGGTGTCACTTATAATACTATTTATGGTTCCACAGACTTATTGTCACTAGTTTAGTCAGCTACCTGTGATGTCCTGGTAGATGCAAGGAGCAGACACATAGTTAGTATTATGAGTGACACCTGTGTTTGCCCTACGCCTCTTTGAAAAGCGTACATGTGTAATGAGGTGAAGGTGACCATGATTGGTGAGCCATGCTGTGTGAGGGGTCAGCACCTGCTTGCTGCCTCCTGATGCTGTCAGTGTTGCTGTTCTTCAGAGACGCCGTCAAAGCTGCTCTCTTCTTCTTTATGTCGGCCAGTTCACCGCCCAGCCTAGAGAGAGACAGCGAGAGAGGGAGAGGCAGAGAGAGTCAAACTTAGAGGGAGGCGGTGAGGGGTACGGAGCAGGTCGAGTCAACCTGCTCTAAGTTAAAAACCCTGACTGACATTCATTCCGGGTTAGTTTTTGGTGTTGGTGTGAATGAGTAAAGACAAGATAGCACCTTGTTGATCTCAGACTGTATGTGCCACAGCAGCAAGAGAGTCGTAGAATAGAAAGATAACAAAGTACATGCAAAAATATATATGGTAGGTGGGATATAGGAGGAAGTTAGAATATATAGGAGGGAGTTAAAATATATAGGAGGGATATAGAAGGGAGAATGACTAGGCCACAGAATGACTTTGCCTAGTCTTGACCTAGTCTTGACCTAGTCTTGACCAAGTCTTGAACTAGTCTTGAACTAGTCTTGACCAAGTCTTGAACTAGTCTTGACCAAGTCTTGAACTAGTCTTGACCTAGTCTTGACCTAGTCTTGAACTAGTCTTGACCAAGTCTTGAACTAGTCTTGACCTAGTCTTGACCTAGTCTTGACCTAGTCTTAGCCTAGGAGTTCCTTACGTGTCCACACTGTTGATGGCGTTGGGATTGGGTGGGGGGATGATGAAGCAAACTCCTGGGAAGGTCTTGGTTGATCCGTCGCGTGACACAACACTCCAGTTCTCGATGTCGGCATTGGACTTCAGGGTGAACCTCTCCTCTCTGGCCAGAGTGGCCTAGATGGATGGATCAGGGTTTGTTATGTGTGTGTTTTTGTTAACAACCTAAAAAGGAATGTTAGCAGGCAAATGGTGTGTTGAATGCAGCCAATGAAGGCAAAATATATAATTATAATGTAGTATATAGGTGTGAGCCATGTACATTAAAAACATCTTTATTTTGGAACCAACGCCGTCTTCTCCTTCTTTTCGGGAGAACCCAGAAAAGGCACAACCGTGGTGTTGCAGTGAAGCAGAGACGTTGCTACAATTGGGCTCAGTTTGCCCCGCATGTGCATAATTAACGTAAAACAACTACTGGAATGTATGAATAAACTACAAGTGTACTTCATGTCTTTGTTTGTAAATAATCATAACTTTAGGAATTCATAACGCGAGAATCCCTGGTTGCTTCAACCGTTCCACCGAACGTCCATCATGAAAGGTGAGGGGTCAGGGGTCAGACGGTACCTTGTCCGTTTCCCAGTCACAGAGAGACTCCACGGTGACGGCCCCGGTGGGCGCGATGCGCCGGAGCTTCAGGGGCGCAATGAAGGTGCTGCGCCGTCGCAGGTCGGCTAGCAGCGCCGCGCTGCGCTGCACAGACTTCTCCTCTGCCTGGGACAGACAGACAGACGGACGGACATTGTTGTTAGTAGGCTCCATACCAGGTTCTGTTTCCATAGCAACAGGCCTTCGTCCCAGAGCTGTTGAACACAGGTGTATCTTGTGAGGTTAATTACGGGCCTTGGCATTCCTACAGAACCATCATTAAGTGAACGAGCGGCTGTTTTCGGCCCCGCCAGTACACCTGCGTGCCCTGTGGCCTCAGCACACCAGCATGGACATTTTCTGTGTATTTTTCCATGAAAAATTACAAGGATACAATTTATTTACTAGGTTATTAGCCCTTTCTGCAATAATTCCCACACATCTGACCGGCAATTTCATTCGTTGCATATCTTTCACACACCTCTGTTGACTATAGTAATAGTAGTAATAGCCAAGCACACGCCTTGTTAATACGCCACAGTAACATTGGCAAGATCCTGTCACGTATGTGTGTTTGTGCACTGGGTGTGTGGGTGTTGTGTCTCTTTAATTTCCTGCAGGCACCGGTACGAGGGCGGGGCCAGGCAGGGCGACGAGGCACACCTGAACCTCGTTGGGAATCTGGCTCCTACTTAAGCCTGGCTCAGACGTCATGTCGGCGCCAGATGATACTCTTACCAGACTGATGCTACGCCAACGAGTTTTTCCTTGTCGCAT
>OMOU01013265.1:16406-28834 GCA_900312585.1 Malacocephalus occidentalis
GGGGGGGGGGTCATGCGCCCATACACATCGATGGAACTGAAGTGGAGAAAGTTTCCTGCTTGTTCCTCTCAAGTTCCTCATGTGTTCATCAAAGATGATCTCACCTTCCATGCAAGTGGACTCGGCTGTAAAAGCTGCCCAAAAGCGCCTTTATTTTCTGAGGAGACTCAAGAAGTTTGGCATGCCTGCAACAACTGTCATTAACTCGTACAGGTGCACCATTGAGAGCGTCCTCTCTGGCTGCATTACTGCCTGGTATGGGAGCTGCTCCGATGATGCTCCGCATCACCTCCACTGTGCAAAGCATCTATCACACACGATGACTTAGGAAAGCACGGAAAATCATTGAGGACGACACTGCTGCCGCCTGGTAGATGTTATCAAAGCATTCAGGCACGGACTACCAGACTCAAAAACAGATTTTCCCCCAACTCCAATCTCATTGTTCTTATTGATCACATTACATTATTAAATGACTTATGCATATGACATATTCCCTATGCTATTATTTATACGTGTATTTTTGCTATTCCATGTCATATGCTGTATTTCTGCTACTGCTGCCCTCACTTGTGCATCTGCCCTTACTTACGTACATTTATAATACTCAATATTCAACACTTCCCATTTTATAGAACACTTGATGTGTTTTATTTTTTACATTACATTGCATGTAATGTTTTATGTTTATTATACATTGTGTTGTCTTTATTGTGTATATTGTTCCATTCTCAATATATTATTTTATTTACTCCAGATACCTGTAGCTGCTCACCCTTTCCACAGCAGTCCCACTCATCCACAGTGGTGTGTCGGTCCTCTGATGTTGTAGTGTCCACAATCAGCTCCATTGTAAAGTCCACGATCAACTCCTTAGTGTTGGAGACAGTCAGCATGCGGCTGTTGTCTTGGCACCATAGTGACAGGTTAGCCACTTCCTCTAGGTAGGCCTTCTCATCGTCACCGGAGATCAAGCCGCAAACTTGACGATGGTGTTGGAGCTGAACCTGGCCAGACAGTCATATGTGTACAGGGAGTACAGCAGGGGGCTGAGGACGCAGCCCTGGGGGCGTCCTGTGTTCAGGGTGGGGGGTCTGGAGGTGTGTCTGCCCGACCTGGGGCAAGACGTCCAGCATGCAGGGACAGGGATGTGTTCAGTCCCTGCTCAATCAACTTGCCAGCCAATCTGCTGGGGACTGTGGTGGTGAAAGCTGAACTATAGTCAATAAATAGCATTCCCACATAGCACATACCTTCAGACTGTCAAGATGAGAGAGGGAGCATTACAGTACCTATAATGCAGGAAACTACTGTATAATGTCCATCCCTCTGTGTCCTGGAGAGAAAGTTGCCTCTGTCAACCAAAGAGTGAAACAAATAGATAAGTGATGTAGGAATGATGTTTTATCATAAGCCATAAACTGTGAATGATTGATGCATCTTTTACCATACGCATTGCAAAATAGGGACATTTGATGATTCGCAACTTGTGTGTTTCTGATAGTGTGTGTACGTGTGTGTGTGCGTGTGTGTGTGTGAAGTCATGTTTAATGATCGAATGTCTGAAGTATTCTGCTTCTCCTCAATATAATTTAGTAGCAATGACTTATATTTTGAACATTACATGTCATCATTTCCCCCGGTACGGGGTGGCCTGACTGGGGCTGTAATTCCCAGCCTTAATGTTTCCAGTCCGGCCCTGTTTTGAGGTAACCTTAGCTAGATGGCTGTCCTAACGATATTCTAGAAGTGACCATAAGCGATGCACTGTATAGAGCCTTTATCAGACTTTGAAGTGGGTTTATACTTATAGTCATTACAAAAGGTGCCAATATGATCGGCCATTGGCGGTATGCCTCTGCTTGCGTCGACCGCTCTATATCACAGAACCTCGTCAAGACCCCTCGCCCTCAACTTCCCTGTATCTGCTTGTCTTTTGTGTTGTGTGACTGACTACCCGGGGCGATAAGAGAGGAGGGCCCCCAGTCTGCATTACATTTGCATATACGTTGGTTGATAGACTGACATTTGCGTCAGAAAGTATACACCAAAATACTGCAGGGCCGCTTTCATCCCCCTGATAAAAATGTACAACCTGGTGAAAGAGTGAGAGGAGAGAGGCCCGGTGGCTGAGTGAGTGCAGGAGACGTGTCCCCAGCACAAGTGAAGTCAGGGGCCCAGAAAGAAAGGAAAGGGGAAGAAGGCAGAATGAGGGGAAAACTACTGCTGACAAAGTTCTTTCAAAAGAATGATGAGCACACATACAAGCACAGCAAACAGCTTAAAAATGGTTTAAGTGAGCTAATATAAGCAGTTTTAGATTGAAGGCAGTCAGCCAGGAATCTACCCTGGAGCATACTTAAAGCTATAAAAGACATTCACAGTATAAAATTGCATCAGAGCTAGCAACTATGTCATATTATGACGTCTATAAATGATTTGAGTTGAGGTGTGTCACCGCCCTCCAGGTCAACACAGTTTAAGTTTGGAGGGATATTTAACCCTTTCCCAGTAAGCTAACCATGGCACGTTTGGTATCAACAGATTCATTGCAATCTCCATGTCTGATGCCACTGGCTTCACAGTCTTAAAAGCTGAAGTATATCATGAACAAAACATGAGGAGAATAATTTAAATTTTATGATCATGGTGATCAATAAGGCACAGTCTCATTAAAACATAACCCATGATTATATATTTCACTTTCAGATAGATAAATCATGTTACAAATGTAAAACTAAGATGGTATTTATTTGAAGCTTTGTCTCATACTTTGCGAGTGATAGATACTTAAACAAACATGAAGAAAAGAATGTTCTCTTAAGCATGATACTACTTACAATTTACTATGTAACCACATAGTAAATGTCCAATCAAGTCTACAGTAGTAGCACTTGATTAAAATGCCATCGTCACATGCAATGACAAACACATCCACTAGAGCGCGCCACGAACCGGGGCGATGCCTCAAGTGGGTCTCACATCCCCTTTAACTGCAGACTTAATTGCACTTTTTCAAATTGTGCTTGCACTCATGCACTTCAACGACATTCATTTTCTATTGTGATATTTCCATGTTCTAAAGTTTCAATTTAATGTGCAACATCCCATCATTTGAGTCACTAGTTATTATTATTATAAGTTATTTGACATATTTTCGTATGTATGCGTTATGTACATTGTATGTATACATTTTTATTTGACATTTTTCTTCTTTATTCTCAAATGTATTTCTGTGTGTTCATATTTTCTTTACTGATACTGATACTCTATTCTCCCATGCCGTATCATTTCCAAATGCACATCTTTCAATGTGCATTTGTGTTGAATGTATTCCAAAGTCCATGCCATGCCCTCCAGTACCCTTTCCCGTGTCAACGTAAATAGGGCCAATCATTTTCATACATGGATATGATAAACACGAGGGGTTGAAAACAAGATCCCTGCTTGCTCCGGGTTAACAGTGTGACCTTGTTTCACACACCATGCACCCTTGTACAGTGACTGTGTCCTGATCCTGCCCACCACTAGGCCCCTCTCTGCTGTTTTTTATTGGCATCGAGGAGGGTGAGGGAATCAAGTTGTCAACTGTGTCTCATTTGATTACCAAATCTCCGTGTAGATTTGAGTGACTGTATCATTTGTACATGGAAGACAATCTGATTCAGTCAGTTATTGTCAGTGTGGAAAACAGATATGGCCATACTTGCCTCTTTTATAACCATCCACCATTATTTATCTGAAGCTGATTACAAAAAGTACACTTGTCAACAGCAGCCAAACTGGCCGTGCATCGATGCCAATGTTTTTTATTGAAGGCGGCATCATAGGTAGTTCTTTAGTAGTTTTGCAAGGCAAGGCAAGTTTATTTATATAGCACTCTTCAGACACAAGGCTATTCATACTGCTTTACAAAGGAAAAGAAGAAAAGGGGAAATAACATAAAAGGAGTTAAAACAAAAAACCCCAAATAATAATTTATAATATGAAATAAAACAGAAAAATATACAATGCATATCTCCCACTGCTTAGAAACGCATGGGACATTTGCAGACGTAGTCAATGTGGCCAAGAGGTGTTTAGGAGGTGGAAATAACAGAGTTTTATGATGAGGTTCAGAGGTTCAGCGTCTGCAGACATTTGTGTTCCAGACTAGCTGTACCAGTCGACCAGCGGGAGCACCCACCGGTGTGGGTTTGGCCCACGTGGCACGAGACGACGCCCACGCGCCACCACCAATCCAGAGAGAAGAGGACAGGACGGGAGGAGGAGCTCTGACCTAAAGGTGAAGCCGTGACCCCCGTGCCACATCGCTATGTCTGGCCTGAGCCGCTCCGTGGCACCACCCCACCAAGTGCTACAAATCCTGGGAATTCGGGGAGTCAAATCTGTGCATCGATCGATCTGTCTGGCTTGCGATCGAGCCTCATAGAGGGACAGACGAAAGGCAAATAGATAGAGAAACATAAAATACAAGAGGAATATAAGAATACAACACCTAATTCAGAATGCAGGCCCATTTGTTTCTGGGAATAGGCTTTGATTATTTCATTTTGGTTGTGTGGAAATGATCATCCAATTTTGGGTTGTTTATTTTGGCATGTAATAACTGAATTGAACTTTAGTCACCAATACATAGTACTATGTAGGAAAAGATGTCCTATCCCCCAGAGTGATGGGTGCTAGGAACCCACAGCTACATATCAAATGTTAAGCCACATACTTTCCCATGTGCTGTAACTATGTACCAAGACTCAAGGTCAAGGTACACAGACAATGATAAGAAAAAAAACATTTCATTTTATTTTTCCACCCTAGTGTTAGGTTTGACTTTCTATCGGGAACGCCAGTATAGTGGGCTGGCATAAAGCCTGCATAAACATAATGGCTGTGGCCATCAATCACACTTCCATTAATCTGTTTGTGAATTGACAGCTGAATGAAGCCGTAACGCGGGGGCACACCCTGACTGATGGACTCCTTTACCGGGTTTCACAAAGACACAGACACAATTACAACTCAGTTAGAGGGGTGTTCATGCTTGGCAATAATGGCTTTTTCCTTCTGGGGTAAGTGAGGTCAACACCCAGCTACTATATAAAGAACACAGCTATTGGCACCACAGGCATTGCACAAAACCTCGACATTAAAGCCAAGTAGGCCGATTGTCTAATAATGAACACGGGCTTCACATAAAATCCGGGCAATGTAGCCAAGTAGGCCAACTGTCAAAAAATGAACAGAAGAGAATGCAAACTTCACAAAAAACCCAGACAAGTACAATTTAATAATGATGGCAGGTCGTACTCTCTCCAACACCGTTATGTAACGATCAGGACATTGGCAGCAGCCCATGAATATCCAGGAGCATTTCTGATTGGCAGGCTCTGGTGGTGGATCCCCCAACCATGCAAAAAGCGACTTGGAGGACAAAGGACGCAAGAGTCCATCCGCAAGTCTTGCCCCGAAGGTGACGGCGGAGCCTGTAGTCTGCAGAACTGTCACACAAACCTAGCTTTGCCAAAAAGAAGCACTTGGCTAGAAGCAATGGAGCATAAAAGTCATGTTATGCTCAAATTGTACAATATATATCGGCATAACCAGAGACATTGAAAGAGAGAGTTGCATTGGAGAGCTCACTCACGGAGCACGCAAACGCAGTCGATCGTTTGAAGTAAGAGACCGTCACGTGGAGTGGAAGGCGAGGACTGAGGCAAAACAATATGAAATTACTACACTGGCCATTTTGGAATCAAGAGCCAATCCAAAAAAGAAAAGGAACCACACGAGTCAAGCTGCAATATCCAGCAAACCCCAAGCAGCCCCAAAGGTGTTATACAACCCACTAGTCAACCCCTAAGCAGCTCCAAAGGTGCAATACAACCCACTAGTCAAACCGTAAGCAGCTCCAAAGGTGCAATACAACCCACTAGTCAAACCCTAAGCAGCTCCAAAGGTGCTGTCCTCCTGATCTGCAACATCATTGGTCCTCATCCCTCCTGATCTGTATCATCATTGGTCCTCATCCCTCCTGATCTGTAACACCATTGATCATTGGTCCTGATCCTTCCTGATCTGCAACATCAATGGTCCTCATCCCTCCTGATCTGTATCATCATTGGTCCTCACCCTCCTGCTCTACAACATCATTGGTCCTCATCCCTCCTGATTTGTATCATCATTGGTCCTCATCCGCCCTGATCTGCAACATCATTGGTAGTCACCCTGCAGCGCCACCAGATATGGAACATGCAGCATCACTGCAGTATGTTTTGTAAAAATGATATTCATAGTATACTATGAATTACATAAAAGCGCCCTGGGATAAAACCCCTAAGTTGGATAAAGCCGGCTGGGAGGGGACCTGCGGTCAGGGCACATCCCCCAGGGACACAGAAGGCTGATACTGTACTACTTTGCCCTGGTGCCACCGTGACCACTGTCAGGGTGTAAACCTTTATTTAGACGGAGAGCCCAATCGAGTTCCAGAGCTCTTTTACAATGAGGTCAATAAAAAACACATCCACATGTCAGAAAATGACATAATTATAGATTAAAAATATTGGATTCATTCATAAAATGAATAACCTGAATAGCCAGAGTATCAGAGTATTATTTTTGCAAATAAAATAACATTACAAGATTCACTTTAAAACATTAAGATATATGTATAGGTGCTTTAGGGAAAGTAAGGGGGGTGGATCAGCTAGATTGGACCCATTCCCTTGTCAACCCTGTGCTTGGTAATTACATTGCAGCAATGTGCACTCTTCAGGCTGTCACCATCTCCCAGTACACTGCATTCATCCATCCATCCATCCATCCATTTTCTTCCGCTTATCCGGGGCCGGGTCGCGGTGGCAGCAGGCTAAGCAGGGCTCTCCAGGCTTCCTTCTGTGTTGCTAGAGAGCAACACTCTCTAGCTCCTCCTGGGGGATCCCGAGGCGTTCCCAGGCCAGATGAGATATATAATCCCTCCAGTGGGTTCTGGGTCTGCCTCAGGGTCAACTCCCAGTCGGACGTGCCCGAAAAACCTCTAAAGGGAGGCGCCCGGGAGGCATCCAGATTAGATGCCCAAACCACCTCAGCTGACTCCTTTCGACGAGGAGCAGCCATTGTACTCCGAGCTCCCTCCTGATGTCTGAGCTCCTCACCTTATCTCTAAGGCTGAGCCCAGCCACCCTCCGGAGGAAACTCATTTCAGCCGCTTGTATCTACGATCTTGTTCTTTCGGTCACTACCCATAGCTCATGACCATAGGTGAGGGTTGGAACGTAGATGGACCGGTAAATCGAGAGCTTCACCTTCCGGCTCAACTGCTTCTTCACTACAAAGGACCGGTACAGCGCCCACATTATTGCAGATTCCGCACCAACCCGTCTGTCCATCTCCCGCTCCGTTTTTCCCTCACTCGTGAAAAGGCAGAAACTCACTCCCAACCCGGAGGGAGCACTCCACCGTTTGAGATCCATGGCCTCAGACTTGGAGGTGCTGACTCTCATTCTGACCGCTTCACACTCGGCTGCAAACCACTCCAGTGCATACTGGAGGTCACATTCTGATTTAGGCAACAGAACTACATCGTCTGCAAAGAGCAGGGATGCAATTCTGAGGTCCCCAAACTGGACACTCTCGCCCCGACTGAGCACAGGCTGAGCTAAGCCATGCTTTCCCTTCCTGAGTCGTCGAACGGTTTGCCAGAACTTCTTTGTTGAACCATGTTCAAACATGGTGTTTGTTATGACCAGTCCGTGACTAGCACAGAAGTCCAACAACAAAGCATCACTCTGGTTCAGATCAGGCAGGCCGTTCCTCCCAATCACCCCCCTCCAGGTTTCTCCATCGTTGCCCACGTGCGTGTTGAAGTCCCCCAGTAAAACTATGGAGTCCCCCTTTCCAGGATGCCCTCCAAGGACTCCAAGAAGGCTGGATACTCTGAACTGCTGTTTAGCAGTCAGAGCCGTCCCCCCAGCGACATGCAGTTGCATGGAAGTGGGGAAAACCGGGGAAAACTCCAACACAGCAGCGCTCAGCCGGGGATTTGTGAGTATCCCCACACCCACTTGGCGCCTCACACCTTGGGCAACTCTGGAAAAGTAGAGAGTCCAGCCCCTCTCTAGGAGTTTGGTTCCAGAACCGATGCTGTGCGTGTAGGTAAAGGCGGGGTCCTGGGCATGCGGATCCACAGCATCGCTGACTGGTTCTAGGGACGTGGAACATCACCTCACTGGCAGGGAAGGAGCCGGAGCTGGTGCAGGAGGTGGAGTGGTACCAACTAGATATGGTTGGGCTTACCTCCACTGCATTCATATCGTTTAGAAATAGCCCTAATCTAACATTATTTTCCATCCTTAAATAACCTCCTTATCAATCTCACCCACTACATGTCTTCAGTCTGGCCTGTTTCATCAACAGTGAATGGTTGTTAACACATAGAGGCGTTGCGTGTTGTGATGCCTACTATAAAGCTATAGTGGCACAGCCACATATACGGTTGTCCTTTATTCATAAGAACACAATCACAGTTCATGTTTGTCATTTTGCAAACCAAGCCATGTGTTTAACAGTCTAAGTACTTCTCAGGATCATTAGTCAAAGTCGCTGACACACACACACACACACACATACACACACACACACACACACACACACACAGAGACGCACGTGTACACAAACATGCTGGTTCCATTCATGTAATTTGTCTAGCCAGACAAGACTAGCTGGCATGATGCCTGGCTGGGTTCAATATCAACTTTATTAAAGTCTAATCCCAGCTACCCATTCATGAGGACCAACAACCTTTGGATTACTGGTTGCTGGCAGGTATGGGGGAATATCCAGGAAATACCCAGGTCAAATGGCTTCACAACACTACACTAATTCATTCTTTCTCTCTCTCTCCTTCACCACAGAGCCACACACACACAAAGACACATTAATAGGCCACATTATCAACACATGTCAATGTATTTCAGAGTGTAATAAAAGCACAAAGGTCACTTTAACAAGCAGATGACTTGTTACAGCGACCTTTGTGGAACACTGGGAGAGCAAAGCAGGTGTGACTCCAACTGAAAACAAACAAACCGTTTCTACTGATGGATGTAAGTAGGCCTACACACAATCACCACCATTCTTTCATTATGCTGTTGAAAATACATTGCAGACATACTCAATTGATGATTGAGAGTGATCAAAGAGATGATCAAGTAATCAAATGTACACTGATTGGCCGAATGGTAGCACTGAAAATGCATATTTTGAACAAGCATATCTCCTGACCCCTTTGACTGTCATTGTCAAAGGGGTCAGTCATGAAACACACGTGTCTCTGTACACACATGTCTCCTCATGATGAACAAAATTGCCTCAAGAACCTCTGACTTCCATCTGGATAGATATTATGTCTTTTTTTGTGTTGTGAAAAACGCTAAACTCGGAGCCTAGGTTTTTACGAACCATCTATGGACCAACATCTACCAACCTACGAGAAGGAATGTCCGTATAATGAAAAAAAAAAAAAACATCCATCCATCCATTTTCTTCCGCTTATCCGGGGCCGGGTCGCGATGGCAGCAGGGCTCTCCAGGCCCTGCTTGGCCTGCTGGAGCCAATGCATATGGGAAAAGGGTGTGGCCCAAAATGCTTATAAGCATAACGGCTTATATCAACATCAAGATGAACTCCTATGACTTACGTCGAGAGGGATTATATATCTCATCTGGCCTGGGAACACCTCGGGATCTCCCAGGAGGAGCTAGAGAATATTGCTGGGGAGAAGGATGCCTGCAGGGCCCTGCTTAGCCTGCTGCCATCGCGAACCAAGACACAAAGTTAGCACTAGGGTTAACATCCAGAGTCCAGGTGAACTTTGAATTGGTGAGTCTTGAGTCTCTTGTAGAAGCTGGTGAGCGACTCTGACGTCCTGACGTCAGCCGGGAACTCATTCCACCACTGCGGTGCAGAAAAGACAAGAGTTGAGACAAGTTTGCCTGTTCTTAGTAAAGGAGGTACCAGTCATCTAGATGTTGACTCGAGCGCTCGGGGCTGGGGAGTGGGGTCTGACTAATGTTTGGGGGTAGGGCCTACAAGGAGGTAGGTGCTACAAGGAGATAGGGCCGACAAGGATGGTAGGCCAGTACTAGTGTCTTGAATCTAATATGAGTGATTACCAGGAGTCAGTGGAGTTTGCAGAAGAGGGGGTACATGGAATAATTTTAATTGCGGAGGCAGGGAGTCCAGCCAGGAGAGAGTTGCAGTAGTCGAGGCGTGGACTGCTTCATGTGTGAAAAGGGCTGGATCCTGCAGATGTTGTAGAGAGCAGTTCTACAAGATCAGGCCACAGAGGTGATGTTGGCGTAGAAATACAGTTGGCCATCCAGTACCACACGAAGGTTCTTTGCAGTCGGTGAAGGGGAGTCTTGGATGTCCTCAATGGAGTAGGTCCATCTGAGGGAAGTATTTCCCTTGTCTGGACAGGGAGCCATTCCATATGACCTGATAGATAGATTAGATTAGATTAGATTCAACTTTATTGTCATTACACAGAGTCCACATACTAGTACAACGAAATACAGTTAGCAGCTAACCAGAAGTGCAAACGTAGTAGCAATAGTGCAACAGTAGAACAGTGAAACAATAAGCAGTATGAGCAGAATCTACAGAGAATGTGCACAATCTACAGGGAAAATGCTGAATCTGCGGAGTGCATTTAGGTATGTCTACATAAATATATATATGGTGTACGCTATACATTGAGGTATGTACAGTATAGGCAGAGATATACATTGCTATACATTGAGGTATGTACAGTATGGACAGAGGTATATGCAGTAGTGCGTATACAGCGGGGTATATACGGGGAGCAGTGCAAATATCTGACAGTGGTACAAAAGTCAACGTGCAAATGTATGTACAGTATAGGCAGAGATATGCATTGAGGTATCTACAGTATAGACAGAGGTATAAGCAGTAATAGGTGTTCACAGGGTTGAACAGCAGAGTATATACATTACATATGCAGTGCAGGGTATATACAGTAATGTACAGTAATATATGGTATCCAGGGTAGTGCAACTGTCCAGTGTGCAAAGTCTAACGGTGGTGCAGAAGTCAATGTGCAGTTCAGGAGAGTGGTGACGGTGTAGGGGGAGGGGGTAGGGTATAGTGCAAATGTGCAGATGTCGGGGGTGGGGGGACTCACCGGGGTGAAGAGTTCAGAAGAGTGAGGGCCCTGGGGAAAAAGCTGTCTCTGAATCTGCTGGTCCGGGTCCGCAGGGATCTGTAGCGCCTCCTGGACGGTAGGAGGCTGAAGAGTCTGTGACTGGGGTGGGAGCTGTCCTTGGCAGCGCTTGCGCTAGACAGCCTCAATGGTGGGGAGGGAGAAGCCGGTGATGCGTCTGCAGTGCAGTCCTGTCCGAGGCGGTGCAGTTGCCATACCAGACTGTGATGCAGTTGGTCAGGATGCTCTCAATGGTCCAGTGGTAGAAGTTCACCAGGATCTGAGTGTATTTGAATGGGTACACATGCATAAAGAATGGAAACCAATAGCAAATTTGTTTTATTGTTTCTGCTTCCTTCTGAATGGCCACACATTTCCATTCCACATTTCCAAATGAATGTTCCTCAAAATTGTCTAAGTCATGTTTATTCATGGTTTATTGTTAGGAGTTGTGCATGTATTAAACTTATGGGCCTGTAATGTTCTCTAGGAGACCTTCATAACGAGTTAACTTCACTTGTATATGTTTGCCCTGGGAAGCCTTGGATATGTACTTATCTAGTGTGGGAGGTGGGGGCACCTACAGCTCCGCATGGCCCTGGGAGCAGGTGCATCTCCAAGGGAGCGGACATATCTCGGGAACAGGATGTATCTCTGTGGACTGTGGTGTCCCTGCTCTTCAGGCTGGCCGTCTGGGAGGTGGGGGCACCTACGGCTCCACATGAGATGGAAACAGGTGGTGTCCTTGCTTCTCCAAGTAAATGTCTGTCTGTTGTATATGCTGTCTGTCTGGTGTATCTCCATGTGAGACCCTAGTATCTCTGCTGAATTGTTGTCTACCCGTACGTCTAAAACTGTATATATGCTCTATGTATCTGAATAAACATTGTGTCATATTGATTCCTGAACTCGCTGCTTTGCTATAGGTGATCCTGGCCCTGAACCTGAACCTGAACCTAACTTCGGCCACAGTAGATGACTGCTCAAAACCGTGCACAACATTTATTCATTTTCTTTATTGTATGCTGGGAATTAGAGTGCATATCATTATATTACCTTATATAACTTAATGCATGAATAATAACATTTAAATAGAATTAACTGACAAGATTTCTCTGGAGATCTCACATGAAAAACAGGGACATATAGTTTGCCTGTATAAAATAGAAATAGTATTACTATTCGCAAGGATCTTACTCACATAATG
>OMOU01013398.1:2262-17673 GCA_900312585.1 Malacocephalus occidentalis
CCAATCGTGGACCAGCCAATCGTGGACCTGCCATTCTAGGACCTCCTATATTAGGTCCTCTCAAATGAGGTCCCCCCAATCTGGGTCCGCCCAATCTGGGTCCTTGTGAGGCAGGGGGTCTAGTGACACCTTGTCCTGGTGTCTGAATATGTGGTGGAGGTCCAGCAGATCCCATTGAAGGACCTGTTGGAAGAAATGTTGGAGGATCTCCAGCTGGTGGTGGTGCGCTAACTTCTTTCTCCTTGGCTGTTGTTGAGACTGAAACATCACAAGTTTTGCCATGAGCAGTCACCACACCACTATCTACTACCGCTATGACAAACATATTGTTAGGACTACATATGTTTGACTCTTGTGCAGACACTGTTTGCTCCATGGTGGTATCCGTTTCTGCATCACCAGTTGCTATCAAAGATTCATTTGCAGGTTTTTCTAGTTGTTCATCAGCTTCCAATGGACTAGAAGAGAGATTAAAAGTCACAGGTCCATCAGTGGGTTTCTCTGCTGCTCTCTGTGTCTCTGACTCGACAGCAGATTCCACCACATGTGATCCTGATGCTTTGTTGAAATCACCTGTGATTTTCTCTGGAATTGCAACTATTTCTTTGACCTCCTGTGGCTCTTCCATATCAGCCATTTCAGTGACATCAGGAGGTACAGTGGATATATGATCAACTATTTCGGATATTTCAGATACTCCCTTAGTTTCATTTGTTTCTTCTTTCTTGAGTTCAACTGTGTCTTCCAATTCCCTGACATATTCGGTTTTCACTGTGACACACTCATCAATGGCCTTTCCCTCTGAGGGCCCATGTATCTCATTTGGCTCAAGTCCAGCGTGGTCAGTAGATGGAAGGTTTTGTGCAGTCAAGTCAATCGTCTCATCCTGTTGGCCAGTTGAGAGAGCTGTACATTCTGTAACGCGCATGCTAATTTCCATAGTTGAGTCTTGATTGTCACAGCTTGCTTGGAGCTTCTCCTCTGTTGTCAGGGGCTCTGGTATAATTTCCACTGCCTGTATTTGAAAAAGGTTTTCTTCTACCTCTTGCTCACACATTTCCTCTTTTTTATTGTCATTGACTTCCTTAGTTTCCACTTGATTTTCATCCTCCATGAAAGACATTCCAAGAAGTCCAAACCCAGTTTTAGGTTTGCTTTCATCAGGACCGTTGCTAAGTGAGAAAACTGAAGGGACTTTGCCATCTTGGTGTGGGTCGACGGTTTGCATTGGTTGTTGGCCCTGAGTACTGAACATAGAAAAAAGTCCTTTTGCTGTTGACCCAGGGCCTCTTGGTCCAGTTGATTCAGCCTCAGGTCCTGGTGTACCACCCCTGGGTCCAGGTGATTCAGCCTCAGGTCCTGGTGTACCTCCTCTGGGTCCAGTTGATTCAGCCTCAGGTCCTAGTGTACCTCCCCTGGGTCCAGGTGATTCAGCCTCAGGTCCTGGTGTACCTCCTCTGGGTCCAGTTGAATCAGTCTCAGGCCCTGTTGTACCCCCTCTGGGTCCAGGTGGTTCAGCCTCAGGTCCTGGTGTACCTCCCCTGGGTCCAGGTGATTCAGCCTCAGGTCCTGGTGTACCTCCCCTGGGTCCAGTTGAATCAGTCTCAGGCCCTGTTGTACTCCCTCTGGGTCCAGGTGGTTCAGCCCCAGGTCCTGGTGTAGTTTTTATGGGGCAAGGTGGATCAGCTCCAGGTCTTGGTGTAGTCTCTCTGGGTCCAGGTGCTGGGGCTCTAGGTCTTGGTGTGGCTCCTCTTGGTCCTGGCATAGTTCCTCTAGCTCCTTGTGGTTGGCCTCTAGGTCCTGCTGTAGATCCTCTTGGTCCTGGTGTCACTCCTCTTTGTGGGGTCTGGGAACTGGGCCCTCCAAACATTGAAAAAAAGCCTGCACCAGGAGATTCTTTAGGTGCATTTGAGCCTGGAACAATACTACCAAATAATGAAGATGCCCTTGGCGGGGCTTCGACTCCAGGTAGACCTTGTTGCTTTGGTGGCTGTTGTGTGGTAGGTCCACCAAACATGGAAAATACTCCTTTTCCTGTTGGTTCCTTTGGAGAGGGATCTGTAGCAGCAATAGTAGCACTAGTTGGAGCACTGGATCCACCAAACATGGAGAAAAAGCCTTTTCCAGGCTCCTGTGACCCTGAGGCTAATGAGCTTGAGGAACTGAGTTCAGCTGAAGTCTGTGTATTTGAACTACCAAACATGGATAGCAATCCTCCTCCTGGGACATCTGTGGTCGAAGAACCAGGAAGAATGCCACCAAGTATTGATGATCCTGTTTGCTGTGAAGTTGCACCTCCAAACATTGAAAATAAGCCCTTGCTTGATTGTTCTTGATGGGGTTGTGGCTCTGGCTGGTCAGTTTTAGATGTTAGACTCTCTTCCTTAGGTAGGGATTCCTCCTGAGGTGGTATAACAATACTTGACTCTGGCACATCCTTATCAGCTTTGTCATCAATAGGTTGAACTTCAAGCTGAATTGCAGATACTTCTTTACTGGGCAACTCATCTGGAGACTTAAGTGTCTCTGCTTGCTCTAGAGTTTTCCCATCCACAATTTCTCTTTCAACTTTCTGAGAAAGTATGGCCCCTTCAGCCATACCAAAAGTACCAATTTCCTCCTGTGTTTTAAAAGGTTCTGTCCATTTGTGAGTAACAAAGCCTTTGTCTTTACCAGTAGAAAGTTCAGCAGTTACAGAGATGTTTGATGATCTTACTTCAGTTTTCTGAGGATCAGAATCACACAACATGTGTGATTTATGTTCATCTTCCTGTGTAGGTTCCATTAAAATGGGCTTTTTGAGATCATTGGATGCCTCCATGGCTATATTACTCTTAACATCTTGTATTGGTGGTGACTCTTTACTGTCAGGGAGCACTACTTTGGGAGGTGTAGTTGTGTTACAAACTGTTTCTTGAGACTCCTCTGGCTTCCTTGAACTGGTCAGCTCATTGTCCATAATTTCATCCTCTGGTGAACTAGCAGCAGAGATAAAAATATGTGGTAATCTAATGTACGGTCTTGGCTCACTGGGATCAGTGCCTGGTTCAACTGGGAGCCTTTCTGAGTTTCCAATGCCAATGTAGATTTGCCTGGGTGGGTCTATTTTGGTCTGTGGTACATTTGTTCCAGAGGACACCTCTGATGGAACTGATGGAGCTGCTGAAGTAAGAAGGGGAAACATCTCTCTGCCCATTGCCTTGCCGGTTTGGCTGACAGTAGATGTTGTGTTGGGTGCAATTTGCACAGGGCATTGAGTGGGAGGAGAGGCCACAGTTGATGTCCAAGACAATATTTGAGGGCTTGCTTGAGGGATTTTGTAATCAGCTGTTGTCTGTAGATTTTGAGATTGTTGGGGTGTGACAACTGTTTTTTTCACAAAACTTGCATCTGCAGCTAAAACACTGAATTTTGACACCAACCTCTGGACAGAATGGGGATCAGCTGATGTTTTGCTGGAAGGTATTTCTGAACTTGGTTTGTCAACATTCGGGTGCAATAATGGTAGAGCTTGTGTTGCGACTGGAGGTGTACTCTTCTGCTGCATATTCCAGGATTGTGGGAGTTGTGAAACTTCATATCTACCATGCAATAGCTGAGTGCTGGAATTGGATAGCGGCTGTGCACCTTTAAACTGTGCATTATGAACAATGTTATCAATGCTTCCCATACTGTCAAAAGTTGGTTGTTTAATGAGACTTGGTCGTGTGGGCATGGCATGTTGGCCAGGTGTACGTTGTTGCAAGACATATGTGTCTGGGACCAAATTAAATCCTGCACTTGACTGTTGCTCTGGTGACTGTGGGATGGACGGCTGTGCTGGGAAAGGCTGATGTTGAACCTTTTGGGATTCAGTGACATGTGAAGCATTAAGTTGCTGGCAAGCATGTTCTGGTGTGACAATATACAATGTTCTGCCATGTGTATCCTTAGTAAAAGGCATGGGAGACTCTCTTACCATATGAATTGCCATTGAAGCAGGGGAAACAGTACAGGATGATGAAACATTAAAGTTGGGCAGTGGCACAGAATTCACCCTGGACCGTATTGCAGATTGTTCACTTAACTGTTGGAGTTGTGCAATACTGACTTGCTTAGCTAATTGTGGTTTCTGACATGAAGAACGCGATGTACCTTCTCTGACCACATAATGAGGAGCTGGAGGAGTGGATGCCTGATACTCTTTGAGAGTGGAAAAGTCCTCTGCTACTTCATCAGTCTGGATAACATGTCTCCTGTCTGAAACATTCACCGTTAGATCAACAATATCTGGGCGGATTTTCTTGATTGAGGAATTGACCGAGTGTCTTCTATTATCCTGTTTTGCCTTTATGGTGAAATCCACAGGCCTTCCAAGTACAGTGCATGATTGATCAATTGTTGCTTTGGGAAGTTCTTGTGCAGAGAAATCCATGGGTTTGTTGTGTGGCTGAGGGCAGTCATGTGTACTTGATCTGTGGACCTGTTGATGCAGTGTCGTAATTATCTTCACTCCACACGATATGGGTTCTTCTTGTCTGATATACTGGGTTGGCTCCAGTGAAAAAGCTCTTCCAAGGATCTGGGGCTTTGACTGAGTGGGTTCTACTACTAGTGATAGACCTACAGATATATTCCTTGGTAGGTTTGGCCTGTCTCTCATAAGTGGTACTGCACTGTTTGGATCAGGAGGTTGTTCTGCTGATTTCCGCTGTAGTACTGGAGACATGTCTAAAAGCCCTTTAATGGAATTGGCTGATGCTGACAGTATTTGATATGTTTGGTTGTATAGAGGAGAGCGTAAAGCAATAGATGCATGTCTGTCAATTGTATGTTGTTGTTGATCTTGGGTTCTAGCCTTTGTCTGTTGGCTTATAGGCTGCTCTTCAGACGAACGTTGTTCAACAATCAAAGGAATCCCAACCAAGTGACTTTGAGCACGGGCCGAGGCAGAAGGTCTTGTCCTGACAAGTGACATTGGATCTGAGAAGTTTGGCACCATGTCTTGCTTTGATACCTTTGCTGACATATCCAGTGTACCTTTCATAGAATTAGCTGGAGCTGAAATCCCTGTAGACAACTGGGCCATAGGCTGTGATATCAACCTGCTTTCATTTATATATGCATCCCCTGAAAATGTATAGCTACACAGAGGCTGATGAAGAACACCACTCAGGGCTGTTCCTTGCGGATGCTGTTCTGTTGTCAGAGCTACAGGATGCTTCTCCCTTAATTGTTCATGTGGAATTGATTCAATGATGAGTGGAACACCAACTGAATCTTTTATGGCAACTGCACGACTCGCTGGCTTGTTCACTAATGACACTGCTTCTATTTCACTTGACTTTGCAACATGTTCTTGGGATGGTTTGGATGTATTGGGGGACATATCTAATGCTACTGGGATACATGCAGCCTGATACATATAGGTTGGAGTAAAGGGAAACATCTTAGCGGTTGGCTGCCCACCCAGTGCAACAGATGAGCTTTTCGCAAATCTTTGTTGAACATGTGATTGACCTTGATTATGGTCAACACTATGTTGTGAATTTGCAAGAGACCAAGCCTGGCCTATTGTTTGACCTTCATTAGCAAATATATCTTCTGTAGGCATATCGACAATCAATGGAAGACCAACAGATTCTCGTCTGGCCAGTTCACGGGCACTTGGCTTACCCTTCATAAGTGGGATAGCTTCAGCAATGGTCATATTTGTTGTTATTTTAGGAAGCACTTTGGGCAATGTGGAAGAATATTTAGAGGACATATCTAGTGTAGCTTTGACTATATTAGCTGGTGCTGTGGTCTGCAGAAGTCCCTTGAAAATTGGCAGAGACTCTGTAGAGTGCTGAGAAAGTGGCCATTCATTTGTAAACTGTTGTCTTCTCACAGAGCGTCCTATTTCTGCAACTATATCAGTTGAAATGTGAGATCCTTGAACAGATGCAGTCTGGACATATTCTTCCGGTTGTCCCAGTTCCAGTCCCAGTTCTGGTGGTGCAGCTCTAAGATCAACAGATCCATGGCTGTGAGGCCTTTGCATTGTATCCTCATGGTTTAATGGTTTATTATTTTTTAATGATAATGCATTGCTATTGAAGTCATCAGTTTGAGTCTTTGTTTGTTGAGGCTGGTGTGGTGGAGCTTTCACAGACATGTCTAATGTGGATTTAACTAAATTTGCTGGTGTTGTGAACTCCTTAGGTTTATGAAAAAACCCACTGGGCCGGCTGGTCTCAGATGTTGGCTGGGCAAAAACTACCCTTTTGCCACCAACAGGAAACCTATCACTAACTGTCGGTTTTACCGGTTTTGTTCCAGGCACAGAGTGACTTGGCTGCATTTGGAATGCAGACGAGGATTGGACATTTCGCTTGTCACGCTCTACCTGTTGTGTTATGGTAGGGGTTACTAGAGGTGAAGTAGATGAGGACTCTTTCTGGATACATCTATTGTGATTGGCCACAGCATTGACAGAATCAATAAATGAACTAGGAACTCTCCCTGCAATTGAACTTTCTGACCTACCAGAATGTGTTGGGGGCGTGTCTATTGCACTGCTAAAAGATATTCTGGGGTCCATTTGGTTACTTTTCCTTGGGGGAAAGGTTGGTGTTTGGTATTGCACTTTAGATGATATCTTGTCAATGGACTTCTCTAAAATGGGTAGTCTTTTCTGTAATGTATTGTGTTGCTCACTTGGCTTTTGGATTATTTGAGGAGAGACATCTCTCAAAATTGAATCATCGGGCCTTGACTGGGATGATATACCAGGGTATTTAACATTAGCCCATTCAACTTCATCTTCCTCAACCTTCTTTGTCAGATCTATAACTGGGAGTGGGTCATTGTCAGTCTCACCACTTTGGGCATCAACTTCCTTCTGCATCCTTTCCTTGATTCTTTTACATTTGTACTTTGTGAAGTCTATCACTTTGTCCATCGTTGTGTCTGTAGATGGTGCAATAGCAGGAGATGCTTCTTTAGCTTGTTTGTTTGTCTCTTTTTTGGTGCTAGCAGAGAAATCAAGAGCTCTGTTTCCCAAGAGTGAGTCGGGTGGAGCACTTCTATGCTGAACTCTATTGTGGGAACATCCTTTATAGGACATCACAGCGGTGTCATTAAGAATATGCAATTGTGGCTTTCGTTTCTGAGGCAAGATCTGTGGTTGCTCAGAAGTGGAAGGGTGGTGTTGGCTTGCTGTTTGTGTACAGAGTACAGAGGCCATGATTGCTTGTGGCATTGCTGCAGAACACTGTGCTTGGGATGGTTGTTTTGTAAGCTGAGGCCTCTGTGGTGTAACACAAGGTGAACCAGCAGATGTACTGGGCAGAATCCTACTAGAAGGTGTCTTCAAGGGAGGTTTTAATGTTGCATCTGCAGTTTTAGTTTCCATTTGTGTAGCTGGAATTTTCTTTCCAGACTGTGCAGTCACAGGTATTTTAGGAGCCATCAGGACCTCTGAAGCTTTGGAGGATATGGATGGTGATTTAGGTGTCTTCGATGTTACAGTTGAAACTAAGGGACTTGACTTCATTTTGGGCATGTTTTCAGGTTTTTCATCTACATGTCGAATTGTTATCTCAGGTATTGGAGTAAATGGCTGTTTGTAAGAACATGGGGAGGCCCGAGGAGTTATCAATGAAGGAGAGATGATATCTTTGCTTCTTTGACTTTTCCAATATGGACCTCCGTGACTCGCTTTTAGTGTTTTCAGTGTCAGATCAGCTGCATCCAATGACTCTTCACAATATCCTTGTTGTACTTGACTATTAGCTTGTTGTACTTCACTATAACCATTTTGTACTTCACCATGTTGTACCTCCTCCATTTTAATCTTTTTCAGAGTGTACAAAGTGAAATCTACAGGCTGTTGTAATTGGGAACATATGGATTCTTGAAACATTTGAGAGAAACTTTCTAAATTCATATTCATTATTTTATCACCTTTTCTGAAGGCTGAGGTGAGATCCATAGGAGCACCAAAGAACTGTGACTTGTGATGTTGGCTAGGAATCGAGAAACCATCGTCCTCATTACAGAGTGGAATTTTGAATCCACAAAGGGTTACTTTATTTTCTTTATATTTCAAAGCATTAGCAATGTTTTCTGTGATATTTCCAAGGACATGCATATCTTCTGGTGTGGCGCAAGCATATATGTGTTTTCCAGCTTTGTCTGTCAATAAAGAGTAAATATATTCTTCATCTGTGTAAACATAATACCCACAATCCCCTGCTTCAGCTGGCCACCACATGCCTTGATCCAATAGAGAAATCCACTGTTGATACCACTCTGGGTCCTCAAAAAGAAAATGTTCATTTCCTGTATTTTCTGTAGTTCGACTTAAATTCATAGGACCATGTGTCAAATCCATTGGGCCCCTTTTGGCTGCAAGTTGTTTTAAAAACTCTGTAGCAGATTGGAGATTGAATTCTTTTTTATCCGTTTCAACAGAATGCTGGTTACTTTTACCAACAACACTGAAATCACTGAAATCAATGTCACAGTTTTTAAGAGACTGACACCTACTTAGCTTTGTTCTGGGCTTCTTTGTAGAGAGGTTTACAGCACTAACTATCCAGGGTTTTTCAACATCATTTAAGTTGTCACAGCTGCTCCATGACTTTCTGTTACCGATACTCATGTCAAATAAAACAAGATCTTCCTCAGGTTCCAGAAAGCGATTCCTGGTTTCAAACATTTGGGAAGCTGAATCTCTCCAGGGGTGTGAGGGTATCTCGAACTGACTGGTGTCCAATTGTTTTGGATCAAGCCATCCAGGATTCTCTCCAACAACAGTGGGTGGCATGTACCCTTGGTCTACCTGGTAGCACTCATGAACCCGAGCATCAAGAGTTTCAGCGAGGGCATAATCATTCAGCTGCTGCCAAAGAAGAGCCTCAATGAGACACTGATGCTCATACAGTTCTGGTGGAATAACACCATGCTCAGCAAAGTTATATAGAAGATCCTGGTAGCCATACTCCTCTGCTGTGCCATACAAGAGCCGTTGAATTTCTTCAAAATAATGCTGTGTTGGGGAGATGGTGGGATCTTTCCAGGTTTGAGATGGTTGAGGTACTTTATCAGCTATACATGTTTCCCTGGTGGCTGTAGTAGCACTTGTAAGGTCATCTTCTCTACTTTTTGACAGTGAACGACTGAGACCTTTTTCTGGATCAGCAGTAGCTACATCATTGCCATCACTTTTCCGTGATTTGAAAATGTTGGATAACAAACCAGGAGTTGTGCTATTTGATGTACTACTTGTGCTGGTTTTCGGCTCCTCTTTGCAAGGCATGACAATTGTCGCCTTTGATGTTGGCATCTCATCTGTAGCATTAAAAAGAGCTGAGAGAAACCCTTTCTGTGCTGGATTTGTGCTGGTTAAATCTTTGTTAGCTGTGACCTCTTGGGAGGACTGCAGCTCTACTGGTCTGGTTCTCTGGATTTGGGGGCGCCCCTGACCTACACGAGCCTGATGCTGTGGATTAACCAGCTGGGGATTTTGCCCAATAGTTGGCGATGGCTCTTCTTCAGTTGCTGTAATTTTACTTAACAGACCAGACAGCAATCCACCTGATTCAGATTTAGGGGGGTCCTGTCCTTGTTTGACAGGTGCTGGTCCTGTCTGGGTTGGTTGTGATTCCTTTTCGTTCGATGCAAGCCTCAGAAAACCCGGGAGCAGTCCTCCACTGGTCTGCTGATTAGATGCTGCTTGTTGTGAAGAAGACTGATTAAATAGTACAGAAAGGAATCCACCTTGTTGGCTGGGATGGGATTCCTGTTGAATTGCAGATTGAGCTTGTACTGGTGTATTTGTCTTATTGCCTTGAAGGCCAGTCTGGGAAATGGACTGTTGGGCTGTATTGTCAGTAGGTGTTAACTTGCTGAAAATCCCTGACAGCAGTCCACCCTGCTGTGGCTCAGACACAGAAGCAGCTGGTTGTGGAGGTACCTGATTTTGTCTTTGTAAAGGTTGTCTGTTACCTTGGTGAGTTTGCTGCTGGTTTGGTTTATTGTCAGGTCTCTGTTGCTGTGCAGGAGTGGGCCCCATTGAGAACAACCCAGAGAGGAACCCCCCTTGTTGATGTAATGGTTGTTGGGGTGCACTCTGACCCAGACTTAGGATATGCTCCTGTGCTGGTTGACTTTCCAGTGGCTGAGGGGCATCTGCCATTCTGTTAAACAGTCCAGACAGTATGCCTCCAGGACCTCCGGGTGGCTGCTGTGCTGGGATTGGCTTTTGTCTTTGCAGGTTTTGCCGGCTTGCTGATTGCTGGTTTGCTCGGTTGCCTAGGGGACCACTGTCTCGCTGCGGTTGGGGAGGGGCCTTATTTACAGAAGTAGAGTCTGGTTCATTACTCCCAAAGAGTCCAGATAAAAAAAATCCTTCCTGAGGATGTTTTAGTGCTTGGCTTGAACTTCGACAGCCAGGGCCTGATTGTGGCTGAGGTGAGGGAACAGTAGGTTCCACTATCTTATTAAAGAGCCCAGACAAGACACTGGATGGTTGACTGGTTTGTGGAGCTGGAGGGCTTTGCTGGGGTAATACCTCTGTGCCTTTAAATACACTTCCAAAGAATCCTCCGTGTTGTGGTGCTTCCATATTTGGAGTTGGTTTTTTTGTAGTTTGGTCAGACAACTCCTGTTCATTACACTGTAGTTCCGGGGTTGCTGGATTTTGCGATTGCTCTTCAGGTTGTCCGTCATCCAAATAACAAATGTCATGTAATTCGCTCAAAATGTCTCCTTGCTGTGATGGAGGTAGATCGCCTTGAGTTGAAGCCTCTTCAGGAACTTCCTTGGGAGCCTGCTGATCAGTTGGGTTAGACCCTGTCTTGGCATCAGGAGGTCCTACATCCACATATTCTGTTGATATCAGTTTCAACAGTCCAGAGAGCAAACCTTGAGGCTGTTGAGGTGCTTGTTGTTCTGGTTGAGCTTTTAACTGTTCTGCGTTATGATCTTTAGAAAAGGCATCAATATTTGCATGAATAGGACACTGGCTACCTGCATCAGGTATCGCTTGTCCTTTGGGTATTGATTCAGGTATATTTATTCTTTCAGGGGAGTTTGGCTCAGCATGTGGCTCAGTTTGACCACTGGGTTTGGTCAATGTAACAGTGGGCGGAGTTTGTATTGGCTGCTGTACTGGGTCAGATTGAGTCACCTTGAAGAGGTTAGAGAACCATCCTGTTTCTGCATTCTGCATCTGGTTTGGAGAGGGAGTTCTAGCAGGGCTGGGTGGGGTGCTTTTTGATGAATCTTCACCAGAGGCAAACTTAAGAATCCCAGACAACATGCCTCCTTCGCCCTTGGGCTCCTGAGAGGAGACTTTTTCAGATGAGAATAATTTTAGTTTGCTGCCTAAAAATGACTCATCTGCAGATTTGAATTCAACCTGCTGAGGGGTTTCGCCAGATGACGATATGAGGGAGGACAGAGATTTTTTTAAAGGGCTGAAGAATCCTTTGTCCTCCATACTACTTTCTGGCATTGGTTCAGAAACTGCTGAACTTTTTCTTTGTTGAATATCAGGTAGGTCACCAGATGAATCAGTTTCAGGAAAGAGCTCCACTGAACCGCTCCCTGAACCTGGTAGAAAATCGACGGAACCACTCCCTGAACATGGTAGGAGTTCAACTGACCCTCGCCCTGAACCTGGCAGGAGTTCAACTGACCCACTACCTGAACCTGGCAGGAGTTCCAATGACCCACTCCCTTCTACAGATGGCTGTTGTTCTACCTGTGAGGTTGACCTAGTCAGACCCCTGCCTCTATCTATAGACCCTTGCCTGAATTCAACACTCGTGGCAGAAGAACTTCCTTGCTCTGCATGCTGGGGGGATGATTCATGGGAAGTAGGGGCACTAGAGAAAAGCCTCATGGGACTGAGCCTTCCTAACACGGAGTCAACCACTGAGGTTGGTTGGTTCGAGGTGGACTCACTGCTTTGCAAACATTGTCCAGCTGAAGCTGGATGATTAGATTCAGAAGAATGAAAAGGTAAGAAAGACTGAAGAGTGAACTTCTTTTCAATTGTGGGCTCTTGGGGCGCAGGGGCAACTATGGCAACAGGAGGGCTCGAACTGCTAGATTTGGGAATAAAAGAAAGTAGCTTTGAGAGGCTGGTCTCGGTTGTCGACGGAGCTTGAGTGGTATTTGTTTGTGGGACAGAAGCAGTGCCATCTGTGGCCTCACCACTAGGTTTAGGAATGAAAGAGAGGAGTTTTGAAATGCCAGAATCCATATGAGGAGGTACAGGGGGTGGAGATGGAGATGGGCTCAATGATTCTGGAAACTCATCACGAGATTTTGCATGTGCAACCATAGGTTTAGGAATAAAGGAGAGAAGTTTTGAAATGCCAGAATCCGTTTGAGGTGCTACAGGGGGAGAAGACGGAGATGGGCTCAATGCTTCTGGAAGCTCAGCACTAGGCTTTGAACGTGTAATCGTGCTGAATAAGGAGCTCATGGCATTCTTAACCCCAGCTATGCCTTGCTCAACAGTGCTCCCCTCCTTCACCTCGACCTGTTCATGTATTTCCTGTTCAAGTTTTTCCTGTTCATGTGTTTCTGGTTCATGTGTTTCCTGTTGAAGTGTTTGCTGTTCATGTGTTTCCTGTTCATGTGTTTCCTGTTCAGGTGTTTCCTGTTCATGTGTTTCTGGTTCATGTGTTTCCTGTTGAAGTGTTTCCTGTTCATGTGTTGCCTGTTCACTTCTCTTATCTTCTCCCTCTGGTATAGCATTTAATGCATCAGCTTTGACATCCATTGGTAATTCTGGAAGTTTTCTCCTCACAGGTTTAGGCAGAGATTCATAGTTGTTGATTTCCTCCTCTTTAACTGCCAGGTATTCAGACACTGAATGAACCAAGTTCTGTAGCTCTCCCATCGCATCTATGTATTCCTCTATTGGTTCCTCCTCCATGTCATCCTCCACCCCATCTGCAGACCACAGTGGCTCTTGCCCATGGCCTGCTCTCCCCTCGCCCCAATATTCCTGCCCAACATGCCCATCTGGATAGTAGTAACTTTCATACTCAAATGTGACATCACCATCCATAAAAGTCAGATCATCCAGTTCCTCCTCAGATCCAAATCCAGATCCAGAGTACCGCATCTCGTCGGAGCCCATTGAGCCATACTCGCTCCTGACCCGGGCGGCCTCCTCCCTTTGAAAGGCAGCATAGCTCTCAAGTGTGTCATCCAGTGCCGTTTTGGCCCATAGCCTGGTCTTGTACAGCAGCCCCTCTCCGGCAGTTTGCTGTCGTAGCTGCTTGACCGAGGGAATTATGTCAATTTCCGGAGGGGAGTATTCGTCCTCAAAGCTGCCGGCCTCCTTGTACACCAACCGCACTTCTCCACTGCCAAAGCCAGGGGTCCTTCCGCTAGGGGGACTGGGGTCATCCGAACAGTCAAGGTCTTCTGGGGATAGCATGTCACACTCTACAGTCTGATAAAATCTGCTTCCTTTGGACTCACTGGGGCTGTTGTTGATGTGGTAGATGATGCTTTTGTCATCATCCTCCCACTTTTTCTGCTCAGCATCCAAGTAATCGTCCAAAATACCCGAATCGGGAACCTTGTACCTGTTCTCCCAATCCTCTACTCCCATACCAGAGTCTACAGGAGTCATTCTGAAACCCTTAGTGCTTGACCTCCTGGGCACAGGCAGGAAACCAGATCATGCAAGGCCATGCAGAAAGGAGTCAAAGAAAGAGAAAAACTTTTTAGAAAAACATAGCATGAATTGAAATACATTAAGACATTAAGACATGTAAGAAAAAAATTTAAGTGACAGATGCAAAAACAACACACTAAATGTAGGTGCCGTGCTGCATGTAGTAATCCAATGCAACAATGTCAATAGTCATACACAGTTAAATCAGTACAATGGTTAATAAAATATGATGTGTTTGTGTACATATGTAAGGTATGTACACATGTATGAACACCTGTATGTACATATATATAAATGCATGTATGTATGCATCTATGTACATGTATGTACTCATGTATGTATGCACATATAGACACATGTATGTACGCAGGGATGTACACATTTATGTAGGAATGTATGTACGTATGTATGTGTGTATGTGTGTGACACCTCTACCTGCCAGCCCTGGTTTCCCTGTCATCCAGTCCAAAGCTCTGCAGGGAGTCTCCAGACAGGGACTGGTGGGGAAGCCTCCCGATGGGATACTGGTGTATGGAGGAGTTGGTCTGGGATGTGTTGTGGTAGCGCGGGGGTCTGCTTCCCATCTCACTGTGGTGGTAACCGTTGTGGTCATCCACTACACTGTCCTGGTCCTCCGACGCTGGGAGACAAGCAGTAAATCACAAATAGATGTGGTAGACAATCATGATTTTAAAGCCTTTAATATAGCTCCCTCTTTTTATCTTTGAGACAAATAGAATAATAGAATAGGTCCCAACTGAGAAATTAAGATTTGAGCCAGGAAGAGTAGATTAGAAGTGGATACAGTAATAATAAAAATACAAATAATAATATATACATACTTTTGTTTCGACTGAAGTAACTCCAACTACCTGTGGGGTGTTGTGAAAAGTGTGACAAGAAGAGAACAATTACATTATAATAACATGATATAAGTACATTATATTTGACAATTACAAAATGTACTCTGTAGACACCGACCTTCGCCAAGGCTAGCAACAAGAAGGCCCCCTGAGTGGATGTGGCCTCTGGAGATTGGCCTCTAGTGAGTGTGAGTAAACTCCCCATGATACTAGCGTGTACACCAGCGCTATTCCTTTAGCATGCTAAAGCTAACATGCTAACACGCTCATGCGCTCGCATGCTATGGTTCTCAAAGCGCCAACATTTACTTAGACACTTTATCTGCCCCACCCCCATAATGTCATTAGTGGTTGGAATAAAGTTTCAAATCCAGATGTGGAAATGTAACCACGACAATATGCTGTGTGTATGAGGATAATTAGTAGTTTATAATTAGAGGATAATTAGAAAGACTACGCTGCACAATCCGTATCAATTATACAAGATCCTTATCATTATGGCATGTCTTATACAGACTCAATGTGTTTGTTTTGATGTTTTGTCTGCTCCATACTGTAATATATATGTATATATACTTCTATAAACCTACAACACTGAGAGGCTGTGGACGGGATACTCCTCTGGATCTCATCCTGTTGGAGAGAATTACAACAAAGAGAGAAAGTCAGGAAAGGAGGACGAATACAACAATAAAACAAGGAGCAGGAAAATCACAGCCAGCATTATGAAAATTGTTTTGATTGTAAATTATTATTTATTCATCTGGATATTGTTAGCATTTGTATTATTATGCAAATTAATGAAGGCTAGCATTAGAGGGCTAAGATTACGTTAAGGGTAGGGGGTTGGCCTAGGGGCTGGAGTAAGGAGCTTGGGTT
>OMOU01013485.1:10964-27099 GCA_900312585.1 Malacocephalus occidentalis
CCCCCCCCCAATCTTTCCTTGTTCAAATGCAGAGGACATGGAGCAGGAGTGGGATTTCTAAAAGTCGGCTACAAGAAGTTGTTTCTCCTTGTGAGTGACCGCACGTGCATTTCTAGCTGTTGCTTAACCAGAACAGTTGTCACTGATCATGGGTATGATCTTAACCTGCATACTAGACCCTTCAGTGTCATTGTCAAAGGACAAACACAGCTCCTAAAAATAATTATGGATCTGCTACTTTTATGTACCTGGGTATGGGTAGTAGACTTATTTTTATTCTGTTACTCGTTGCCATGGTAAATGAAAGGAGACATAATTTTGCCATAGAGTTCTGAGCGTCACCTGTGTTTGTCCTAAGATGATGCCCAAAAAGGTTTATTGGACAATCTCTAATTTGCTATTTAAATAGATAATAATAACAGCGGTCAACTGAAATTCGATTTTGAAACTCTTAATATTTACCATCACAAACAATGTTCACTGATGGTTAAATACATGGATAAAAACAAGGATTAAAAATGGACAGGAATTGACAAAAGGAAAACGTGGTCATAGTGTAGGCTACATCTTATTTCACTGCTGCATTTCAAAAAAGTTTTCCATTGACTTTCATGCTGTCTTAACGGGTCTTATTCACTTCGTGTTCATTTTGGTTTCTATCGTGGCTCCACATTCATTTCCCCCACTCAACTAGTATTCAGAAGCAAAATCGCCGCAAGGTGAATTAAGGCCCATGGTGATTTTGTGTTGTCAGGACCAGCGGGGAGCCCACGTAGAGGCGGAGCCCCTGTGTGTCCTGGACTTCTACATCGCAGAGAGCCTGCAGCGTCATGGCTATGGCCTGGAGCTCTTTGACTTTATGCTACAGGTAAAGCCGAATTGAAACCGAGGCACATCCAACAATTACTCAACTAATAGTTTGCAACAGGATTGCGATAGGATTAGGAAATAATTTTACAGGAAATCCACAAAAATATGATTATTGCATTTTCATGATTTCACCAATAGGTGGGTGTGATTCTATGATTTTTTATCACATATTATAATTAAAACGGTGCCATATGTACCAAAAACAACAGTCACTTTGCAAAGGAAGTGGAGTAGGTTCTGTGGGAGGGAGTGTGTGGTGTGTGTTGTTCGTGGCTGGCTTAATTGGCCTCACTTGGCCCAGTTAAGCCAGCCACCAACGACACACCACACATTCCCACAGGCGCAGTGTCATTTGACACCCTAAATCACCATCAACATCTTAATTTCAACATCTTGCATTCAATTTGTCTAGATGGTCACTGACATGCTTTCACCCATACCTAAAGAGTCGTCAACAGTGTGTTGTGATTAACAATGTCAAATCTTGTATTTTGCCTTGGGTCCTATCCTTTTCGGTTTGTACATAAACAACTTGCCAGACATATGCCCTGGTATAGGTCTTCAGATGTATGCTAACGACACAGCCGTCCATGTATCTGGCAAAACCTGTGATGTTGTTCAAAGTCAAGTCAAAGTATTTTACACATCACAACACAGGGCCATTCTGAACAGTGAAATGCTTGTGACGTGGCAGGTGACAATATGCAGGCAAAAAATAAGAAGATATACTGTATGATATACATATACTGTATGTCACATCAAAGTGGGGAAAAGACCCAATTGCAGGCAGCAGGATGAACCAAAAAGGAAAGGACAGGGGACAGGTGACAGGAACAGGCAGGAGTACACACATGAACTAAGACAAGAATCTGACACAGAACAAAGGATTGCGGCAGGTATAAGTATGGAGAAACTAATCAGGGAAGGGGAAACAGGTGCGGACAATCAAGGGCAGGGAAACAAGACGAGAGCAGAAGACAAAGATACAAACATGAAACAATAACCAAAGATATGCACAAAACATACAGGGATACAACACAGGAGCAGACCATGAAACAAAACATGAAACAACTAAACAGAATGTAACCTAAAACATACATGGATACAACACATAAACACAATACATAAAATGTCCAGCAGGAGGTGCAAAAATCCCAAAACATAAAGCACATAAGGGGGACAGAGACAGGCTGTGACAATATACTGTGAGGAAAATAAGTATTTCACATTTTGTGAGTTTGCCCACTTACAAATAAATTAACGGTCTATAATTTTAATGGTAGGTTCATTTTAAAAGTGAGAGACAGAATATTTAAAAGAAATCCCAGAAAATCCCATTATATGAATTTTGAACAATTATTTGTGGTTTATTGAGGAAAATAAGTATTTCACCCCCTAGCAAAACATGACTCAGTCCTTGGTGGAGAAACCCTTGTTGGCAAGCACAGCAGTCAGACGTTTCTTGTAGTTGGTCACCATCCCCCAGGAGGGATCTTGGCCCACTCCTCTTTGCAAATCCTCTCCAAATCCTTAAGGTTTGGAGGTTGACGCTTGGCAACTCGAAGCTTCAGCTCCCTCCACAGATTCTCTATGGGATTAAGGTCCGGAGACTGACTAGGCCACTCCATGACCGTAATGTGCTTCTTCTTGAGCCACTCCTTTGTAGCCTGGCAAACTTCAGACGGGCCTGTAAATATGCCTTTTTGAGCAGGGGGATCTTGCGGGCGCTAGGGGATTTCAATCCATTACGGCGTAGTGTGTTACCAATGGTCATCTTGGTGACTGTGGTCCCAGCTGCCTTGAGATAATTAACAAGCTCCTCCCGTGTAGTTCTGGGTTGACCCCTCACCTTTCTCATGATCGACGTCACCCCACGAGGTGAGATCTTGCATGGAGCCCAAGACCGAGGGAGACTGATGGTCAATTCGTGTTTCTTCCATTTTCGTATAATTGCACCAACAGTATTCTCCTTCTCACCAAGATACTTGCCAATGGTCTTGTAGCCCATTCCAGTCTTGTGCAGGTCTACAATCTTGTCCCTGATGTCCTTAGACAACTATTTGGTCTTGCCCATGGTGGAGAGGCTGGAATTGATTGATTGATAGATTCTGTGGACACATTTTTCTTGATATTCTGTCTCTCGCTGTTAAAATGAACCTACCATTAAAATTATAGACCGTTGATTTTTTTGTAAGTGGGCAAACTCACAAAATCAGCAGGGGGGGAAATAGTTATTTTCCCCACTGTATACTGTACTGTATATAATGAGAATGCCACAACATACATAATACAGAAAACACAATATACATAATAAAGTCAAAAAGAAAACACATGGGGAATATAGCCTATGAATCCAGAAGTATTGGATATTGAGTATTATAAATGTACTAGTAAGTAAGGGCAGTAGCAGCAGAAATAAGAAAGAATCAGAAGCATTGATATCTAGAGTATTTAAATATAGCATAGGGAATGTAGCATATGCATCCAGAGATAATTTAATAATCTAAATATCATGAATGTTATAAATATAAATGTACATCAATATGATCAATGACATTGGTTTTGTTGGTTGAGAAATCTGTGGGAAAAAACGATGATGCACAATCAAACGATGATGATTGTCTTCACACTCTGGAGGGCCATCAGCTGCCCAACCAGGCTGTATTGCAGCCAGAGAGGATGCTGAGGTTTTGCAGACATGCCAAACATCTTGAGTCTCCTCCGAAAATAAAGGCACTTTTGGGCAATTTTTACAGCCGAGTCTGCTTGCCTGGACCAGGTGAGAACATCTTTGATGAACTGGCTGGCATCAGATAGCTTTTCTCAGCTTGTCTATGTACAGTATATTATATTGGTCCCTATCAAAAATGAATAATCAGAATAGCTAATAAATAATATGTAATACAGATTATCATGATACATGTGTGTCTATGATACAGTGGTAGCATTACTCCAAAGAGGAACAAAGCATTAAATCAACTCCTTGCAGACACATGTTGTTATATTCAGATTCACTGACTTCTGAATGATGTCATCCATCATTTAAACAGCTGTGACAGTTTGAGTGACAGTTGACCATCGAGCAACATTGGTATAAACACTGGTAATGGAGATGGAAATTGTGAACGGTTTCATTTGGGATTAATATATAGTGTGCACATTGCCTGGGCCAGAAACCAGAAAGTGGAGTTGTTTCCTGGTGTGTTACAGATATATTCTTCCAAAGACAAAATAATTAGCAAGATGGTTTTAGAAGACGATTTTAACAAATGTATTTCTCCAGTGGTTAGTCTACTACACGTTTGATTTTAAACCTTTCGAGAGACACTTAACACAGGTCTAAGGACGTTTGGTGTCCAGAGAGGACGCTTTACTTAATCAGCGCTGGCCAAGGAGGGATACCAACAATAAGAAGACAATTGTATAGTTTTAGTTGTCAGTCCTCTTCTGGATGGTCAGCCATATCACATTTGTTGTGGTTCCACTGGTCAGTTTGTTTCTAGTAGAGACCCATTCCATGTAACATGCATCTACAGATCCCCACCCCGAGGAACATGATTGGTCAAAATACATTTGAAAGAAAATGAAATGCCCATATTTGAGCTTGTCTATGTGAGATTAGAGGTTAATAATGTAATAAGTGTAATACATCCAACTCCATAATTATAGCATTTCAACATTCTCACACACAACACACACATACAACTTGGCAATTGACTGTATATTTTATCTTCAATAATGTATGAAAAGATTATAGCACAGTAGTCTATGGGGAGTGGTTGGAAATAAGGGATGCAAATGTACAGCGCATCTGCGACAGCATATTGTGAATGTTTGCATTCTTGTGGTGCTGTTGTTTCTTTGATTCTGTTGGTTCCTCCGCAGCACAAGCAGGTGGAGCCGTCACTCATGGCCTATGATCGACCTTCAGCCAAATTCCTCTCCTTCCTCGCAAAGCACTATTGCCTGAATGAAAGTGTTCCTCAGGTACCAATTCACCAAAAAATCCTCTCCATAGCATATTAATAATCATAACAATAATGCTAACAATTATTATAACGATATTAATTCATACATTAATAATAATAATAATAACAACAGTGCATGATGATGATGATTATGATATATTAATCAGATAACTGTGACATACTATATGATGTATGATCTGAGGAGAGTGGTAGTTAGTACTGTCTTCTGATTGTATCATGGTTTTACTTTTTGTATTGTGCATTTTCTATTGATTTATATATGGTCTATTTATAGATGTCCCCCATCTCTCCACAGTAGCAGCTTTTTAACATATTTGCGATAGTACTTATTCAACAAAAAGTTTTCAAGTGAGCAAGATCAGAAACAAGTTCAATTTGAAGAAAAAATCTTGGAGTGTTTGCATGCCTTTATGTGCTTCTTTACTCTTTGTAACGTGCCCCCCCTGCCATGTTTAGGTGAACAACTTTGTGGTTTTTGACGGCTTTTTCCACAACAAATCAGGTAAATTCTTTACAATGGCTTTTGTACTTTAATATTGAAAATTCAAATGACTTAATTTTATGAGGTTTTTTAAACTATATTATGTCATCGGTTAGAATCTCGACATTGTAGTTATGGACATCATAGACATAGTCTATGCATCCTATCCAAACACACCCTCATGTTTGTCAAACTTCAGTAAAAATGTCTTTCATGATTTTACTAAAATAGCAGTGTGTGGCATTCGAAAAATGACATAATTGTAATTTATTTTACCCATAAAACATTACCAGTGAGAAGTTAAATCTGGAAAAGGCTCTGTCTCTCTTGCTCTCTCTTGAGAGTGTCCTTCAGAGAGATGACCTGCTCTTATTCTGGTTCCAAACACCCTTTCATTTTCCACCACACTCTCTCAGGGTCACCCCACTCTCCTCTGACGGATCGGGGAATGTACGGCTTTTTGTAAGGATTCTTCATCTCTCTTTCTGTTTTTTAGTCACAACAACCCACCTTTATCTCCCTGTCTCTCACCTTCTGGTCCTCCAACGGCTCTCTGTTAGTCAAGGTCATCATCATTTTTGTTTTGATATTTTTTGCATTCATTACTAAGATCTAACAACTAAGACCCCCCCGCCCCCTGCCGTTCCCTCTCTCCTCTCTAGCATAATAATATGATTACTTCTGTTCATATGACTGTTTTATCTGAATTATACAAACAAGTATGTCACACGCATGCTTACACACATGCACAGATATGCAGGCACAAACATACCCATGTCCCGGCTGTACTGTGGTTTAGTGACATCCAATATCAAGTCTATCCTCAACAAGCCCTCACAGACTGGAGTAAAACTCATGTTGGTCCCTTTAAAAGGTGATCACTTGTGAGAAACGTTCAGGCAGACAACCATCTTTGGTGGAACTGCAGGCTGTGGTGCTTAATTTAGTGCTGGTGTAATTTTTGAGTTTGATTAGCCTATTAGCCTAAGTCTATGTCTGTCCGTTTGTTGTCTTATAACAAGAAATGAAAACAGAATTATAAACTGCACTTCTATGGCAACAATGTTTAATCTATAATCCTCTGTTTCTAGAGATAGTAATTCATTATGTAACACATAATGGACCAAATGTTTGATTGTCTTGTCAATGTAACATCCCATTGTGCCTGTGAAATAGTATTTACCATTTGTTATTTTCTTCCTTGTCTTCTTGCACCTCCCCCATCCCTCCCTACAGTGGGTCAGTCGAGAAAGGCTCTCCCAAAAAAGCCGGACGGAGAGATCAAGCCCTACTCTCTAATGGCGAGAGACGGTGAGCTCATGAAGCAGCTAGGGATTAGTTCACCATGCACACAATCTGTCCTCATGCCTTTAACAAGGAACACATTCTGGAGCTGCCTTGCATGATGCATATTTTCCCACTTACTGTCAACTCTGTATTGTACCTTGTTTTCTATTTCAAATATGAGTTATACAGTATATTACCATATTTACACACAAGATTGTAGTTTCTGCTTGACTGTTTGTTCACTAAGGCTTTGAGCTCTGTCTTCTTAAACAACTGTGAACTGTAAAGGAACCTATGATGAATCACATCCTGTACTTGGTGTAAATGTCTCACTGTTATAGATGATGTATAATGTTAGATAATGTATGTACACACACATTCCTGCTGACTCCAAATGTTTCTCCTTGGGTCATCCAATCTAACACAGCATAGCTAAAATGTGTGTGAGTCTGTGTTTGTATGTGTACAAACATAGACATATTTAAAAGTGATGACTGCTGACGAATGCTGACCGGTCCTAGACCCCATTCCAGGACACACTGGTCACTCAGATGACCCCCGCAACAGCTTGTAGTTATGGAAACTGCCACTCAGCAATAGCTTAATAATTAACTTTGGTTTAGCTGATTTTGAATAGCACAGATATACTCTAGGTGTGGCTCCAGACAGCCAATGCTGATTCCATTTGAAATATGTAACAATTCCTGTCGTCCATGCCAGAAGTGCGTGCGGAGCGGAGGGCCATGCCGTGGCCGTTCTCAACCCCAGTGTTGGGATCCTCCCCATACTTGCGCTCCCACAGTGTGGGCTCGTCCCCCAGCCGGGCCACGCCCCAGGGGCCAGCTCATGCCCCTGGTGGACACAGGGGACCCCAGATGGCCCACTCCCCGCTCAGCGACAGTTGCAAGGCAAGGCGCACCAGGTACGCTCCAATACAAACACTGTATAGCTTGTGTTAGGAGATTAATTCCCAACTAAACACATGCTGCCCGTGTTGCTAGCTCTTCCCAGGCTATGCCTGCAGTGTGCACATGACTGTTTAAAGGTGCTGTAGGTTGGATTTAGAATTTGAGAGTTATAATTAGAGTTATAATTTGAGTGTAATTTGCTATAATGTCTCAGCCATCCGTTAGCTATTGGTGAGTGAAATACTCTGTCCTGGTTGTCTGTGCTCTGTGAGACATGTTAGACCATGACAGACAAGACCAGACAATTTTGATTTTTTAAAATGTAAACTGCTCCGATATTATTTCTGAACAATAAGGGCATCTCTTCCCTGATTGATTCAGGGAATCCATTGAGCCTGTTTGTAACAAGTGCACACGACTTTAACTACACCACCGGTGTGTGTATGCCTTAATGACACAGAAATGTAGAGAGGGAGCACAGCAGGTGGGGGCATTTTTTGGGTTGTTCATTCTGTAAATCTTGCTCTCCTCTGCTCTCTCTTTGCAACTCTCCAATATTACCTCCAGCAGGTTAGACCCTGGTTCGTCAGAGTTTTAGGTTGATGTGAATAACACGTCTTGTTGGGGGGGTGCCAGGTCTTCTTTGCTGTGGAATCCAACGCTACATATTCCTGTCATTTATCAGCCATTGTGTGTTACACACAAAAGCACTGTTAGGCTGCCTCAACAGTGACACTTAAGCGTCTTTGTTAGATGTATGCCTTTCTGTGTTGAACCTGGCTGATTTTACCACTGTTATTCTTTCACTGCTTTAAATTGATGTTTTCTTTCCTTGTCTCCCCTCAATTACATTCTACTCATATTCATTTGACCAATATTCATTATTTATTATTCCCTCTTTTTCCCTCACCCTTTTCACCTTATTTCCACCATCATTCTCTTTACAAATGTAACACTTCCGTAGTTCCCTTAATAGATCTCAGCTGGGTTTCTATTGAGCACGCTGGGACATGCCTACCCTCCCCTCCCCTTTAAAGGACAAGGTGCCATTTCTTAGCTTGATAGATGGCCTGCCTCCCTGTCACAGAGCAAGGGGAGTGCATTAGCCCCAGGAATACCATTTGACTCCATGAAAAAATTCTGAATTAACACGGAACAAGAGAGTGGCTGTCGACAAGTACACTTTGTAAACTTAACTGTTCCTCCATAGCAAAATTAAGAGGATGGCTGTTTCCTCTGTTTGCTGTTGTTTAACTTTTTAAAAAGTAATTAATTAAAATGCATACCACACTATTGTGTCTGCCTTTCATCCACCATACCAACTACTACAATTTGTAAAGGGACACTCATACAGCACAAGGCATACAATACAAAATGTTGCTTTTCATCCCCACTGCAGTTTTTGTCAATTCATTTTGGTCCCTCAATCCTTTGCTTAGTTTGCTTATTTTCTTCAAGGTTTTTTATTGGTATTTAATTTCAACATTTGTGTTATTCTACAATCCCTTATTCTCTTTAAAAAACAACAACTCTTCCGTGGGGGACCTCGTCCCTCCATCCTCTTCCGTCCATGGCTTCCGATGTATCTCCTGGCAGCAAACACAAGTACGCGGTTGCCAGGGGCAACCAGCACTGTTGTCATTTCGACAGGGGCAGCAGCGGTCAGACACTGCCACCACTGGGTCACGACCAAACAGCCTTCCAGTTGCCAGGTGAGGGTGGTGTTCAAGGGGGCAAAACCACCAGCACCACCAGCACTCCATAAGTGTTGTAGCTCCATATTCAGCCCAGGTGTAAAGTGCTGTGTCTGTCTCCTCAGGTTGGAGGTTAGCAGCAGTGTTATGGGTTGATTGAACTGAACTGAAGAGCTGAAATTGGAAGCGAAACCTGGGAGATAGAAAACATATTTGTCACCTCTTATGTATTAGCACGTTGATCGAATGACCGTGCAGGTAAAATGTATTACTCAGTCATCATTCATTCAGCCAACAGTCCCCAGACACAAAAACATAGTCTCATTATGAGCTTATTATAACAATACAGAATATGAAACAATATCATCGGGATTCGTCCAACAGCCTTTACCTCTCCATACGTCACTTTCCTTTCTCATCATCCTGCTGTCTCCCTATGTTTAGGCCCAGCCCATCTTCACTCCCACCTCTGCTCATGGAAAACCAACTCCCCTCCCTCCGCCTGCCACCCATCATAGGCTCTTCTAAGCGGCTGGATCGCATTACCTGGGACAGGGATGCTAAGACAGAGCTGCTGCCTGTGCACCAAGGCCCACTACTGCCCCCCTGGGGGGGAGGGGCCCCGTTGGGAGGCACCAGGTCCTTGAACCTGGGAGAGGGCCTCCACACAGCCCAATGGGCAAAACACAAGCAGGAGCGCAGGAGTACTAGGCCCTGGTGAACTCACAGGTGAAAGCGGAGCTGACATGCAGTTGCACTAATGAACTAATTCAACACCTAGGTTCTAGGTCCGACAGATTTCACGTCACGCCAAGAAACCCTTTTCACAGCAGCGTCATCATAGGACAAATGCAGGTGTTGCTCATTACACTAATGATGGGTCTGCTCATTTTATGTACCAGGACAGCGTGGCTAACAGACTAAACTAGTGGAAATAGTCTGCTACCCGTGCTGCCCTAGTGCATAAAAGGAGCAGACTTATCATCAGTGAGCGACACCTGTGTTTGTCCTACGATGACCACCAGACAGAGGGAGGGGGCAGTGCTGACTGGCAGTGCTGGAATTTCAGAGATTTAATCATTGTAATTTACTAATTGTCACAAATGGCACTTTCACTGATCATAAGCTTGCTTTCTGAAAATAGAATGAGTAGATAAGTAGACATTTGTTTGAGAGAAGCTACAATATTTTTGTAGCAAGGGTGCTGCTACACACCACACTAAAGTGGCTTTCCTGGGGCTTCTCCGACTCAGGACACAGGCAGGTGGTGGTAAATAGTCCACTTTATTGTATTGTATTGACAAGCATGTGAGCGCTCTGAGTGTGTTTGTATTGATGGCTGGTTTCACCTGTGTGGGTGGGGCGTATTAAACCAGCCACCAACCAGCACATTACTTGCCACTTTATTTGCTTTCATTTTTCCAGTTTTATATACATATGAAGCAGTATTCTCAGATATAATGTAAAGGGAACAAAATAAAGACAAGTTAAATACGGACCATTTAATTGTGTCATGGAATGTTTTGTGTGAAGTGATGAGTGAAGCCTCCTTCACTCCCCAGACTTGCCGGTAACCATGAAGCAAGTCAAAATAATCAAAGGCATTTCTTTTTCATAAAACAGGTGAGTTTCCATTTGTGAAAATTCAGTTGTGCATTCATTCAAAATGTAAAGGTATATCTGACAATGTAAGGCGTGTTTTCATTCAACCAAGATTGTGTCATCTGTGGAAAGAGAAGATTGATGGTCCAAACGAAAGTACAGACATCTGGTGTGGAGTCAGCAGGTTTTACAAGAAACCTTTATGTACCTTGGTCCCCTGTCACCAATACTGTGCTTTGGTAACCTGAACCAGTTCTCCAAATGCCTATCTCCAACTGAAATTACACCACAGAGACAGCAATACATATTTGGTCCATCTGATAGAATGAAAAGGAGCAAAGTAACAACCTCATTCAACAGAAACAATGCACTTGATGAATTTTGGAGTTGTTGCCACTTGAAGTACACTTACAATACAAACCTGTTTAAAAGACTGGTACTGGTACGTTTAACCCCCACTGAGATACATCTGTGTGAGGGTTTAAGGAATAAAAGTTGAATGTTAAATCATACGGATAACAAATTCACTTTATTTACTTTCTACACAGAGGAACATTCAAGTAGATGTTACTCAGCACATTAACATGACGCCATTAAAAATAAACTCTCCAAGCTTGACAATATTTATATCAATCAGGGGTGGGCAATTATTTTTTACAAGGGGCCACATGAGAAACCTGAGCTGCGTCGAAGGGCCGGACCAACAATAACTTGAACTTAATTCTGCTCAATATGAATGTTGTCCTGTTGTAAAAAGCAGTACATTATAGATTTTGATTAGCTGCTACTGGTAATCAGACAGAATAAGGATACTGTGTAACTATTTATACAAATATATGAAATTCTGTATAAATATTTAGGTCTTGTTGAGAACGCGGCATTCAGTATAAATGTAATTTCTTTTGGCGTGAGCTGACATTTTGAGGGCTCGCTGGTCAGCTTCACTCACATGGCTGCACCCACACACATGCGTCCATACGTAAATCCCAAAAAACGTCACGCTTTTCAAAATAAAAGCAACACAGTTGTATTGCGTGCATGGTATAAATACTTGGTGGTTGTCGAAGGGCAGGGTTGTCACGCGAGTATACGGACTGAGGGATGAAATACATACAGTCACCGCTCGCAAATTCGTTTAGTGATGAGAAATGGCTTTTAACTCTGTCGTATCTTGCTGACATTTGTTCAGACACTGCGAGCATATTCAAGCTTCACAACGACGTGCGACATTGGATTTTCCGTCCTATCCAGGATGAAGACGAAACGAAGAAACAGACTGAACTTTGCACCCGATATGCGTGTTGCCCTCTCTGCCGAATTGAAGCCAGATCATGCAGAATATGCAGGCATAACCTTCTCATGAAGTAACTGGTGTTTCTTTTCGTGTTTTTGCGGCTTGACTTGATTGCATGTATGTGAGCTATGAGGGGGCGTGGTTAGCGTTGACAGGCAATGACAGGGCAGAAATGCCTGGAATGTGACGCAGATATATCAAATGAGTGCAATTAAGAATGTTATTTAATGACACGTGTGCACTCTTCCTGCAGTAGAGGCTGGGGGCATGTGTGCATCCGTCCTTAGCTTGAAGGACGGAGGCGCTTGTCAAAATGGAGACGTTTTGAATCACCAACATGAATAGCTACAGGCCGTTTAAATAACAATGTTACACAAGAGTCCATGTAATCCGCAGGGTTGCGGGCGTAGAGAGGTGTTCGGCATCAGAGACCTGGCGGCATTCTTACCTCTGTTCTAATTTTCACCTGACCTCACGCGGGCCGGACAGGGACGCCTAAAGGGCAGGATGTGGCCCGCGGGCCGTAAAATGCCCAGGTCTGCTTTAAAGGTTACACAGTGCTTGTGAAAGACAAGTGAACATTTCCTCAAAAATGATAGTGGGGGAGGCGTGGCAGCATGGGTAGGGAGTAGACGCGTCTTTACCAGCTCCGACTAATGTGATCATCAATAGTGCAACAAACGTCATTATAGCCCCTTATTTCAACGGCTTTTTATTTTTAAACCACATAAGAAACATCTGGGGATGTCAGGGAAAGGTAATTCTCGCCAGGAACGGAGTAGAGCTCCGTCTCGACACGTTAGCGAGAAAGCTAAACATCGCCCAAACATGGCGACATTGAGGAGGAAGATGACCCTTCGCAGCACTTCGCAGTCTACTGTGAACTCATTTGGCTCACGTCTCACTGAGGTTGAAACATCACTACAAGATCATGATGACAGGATCACGGCGCTTGAGACCTTGTGTGAGTCATTGGAGAAATGCAACAAGTTGCTAATAGCCAAAGTTGACGACTTGGAGTCGAGGAGCAGACGCCAGAATCTACGCATGTTGGGTATTCCAGAAAATGTGGAAGCTCCTCAAATCACGTCATTCATGATCGCGTTCTTCGCGGAGATATCCCTGACGGACCGGAGATGCTAGACCGAGCACATCGCCTTGCCCCTGTTGTTGTGTATAATAACACGAGAATGCCAAGTCTGCAGGTTAAAATTATAGAATTTATTTCTAAGACTGTTACTCTAAAAAAAAAGGAGGGTTGAGAAGCGATGCATCGGGAGACTCTCGACTTCACACACAGGGTGCTATGCAGAAAGTGTCAACGAACTAAAGTTCGTCAGCCCAGTTATAGTGTTTGTGTCACGTGACTTTTATTACCTATCTGACCGTTTGACAATCACTACATGGTCTGACCATTTGTGAAGAAAACATAATCTCCATCGAGCCATCACAGACTTCCTGTCACGTCATACTTCCTCATGACCAGCACCCTCTGTCCAAGGTGTACTCCTTCCTCAACCAAACTGCCATCTTAACCTGACTTTGTGTGAGCACTTTAACAACAGGGTCAATACTGAGTCAATTCAGGGCCAATGCATCTGATCACTTTACATTATTTTTCCTCAACACCTCTCGCCCAAATGCGGGACCAAATGCCCTCCCAAGACCCATGATTATGAAGGTACACCACTTCAGAGTAAAGCAGCGCATCCTCCAGCTGGCAAGGGAGAAAGGCCCACTTCACTTTTGTGGAAAGTTGGTCCACATCTTCCCGGACTTCACAACCGACGTCGCTAAACAGAGAGCATTGTTCAACAACATCAAGCAGAAGCTCCGGGCCGCCAACATCAGATACGGCCTGTTGTTCCCAGCTCGGCTGCAGATATCCTTCGGCAACGGGAGGTTTAGCTTCGCCACACCGGAGGAGGTAGAGAAATTCTACGCGGAGACCATAGCCCCGACACTCCGGCCAGGTCCAGCGGATGGCCCGAACGTATAACTCTTCCTGAGCTCATATAACTGTTCAATCTATGCAGCTAAGGACATGGACCTAACGTTAGGTTAAAACTATTAGGTTCAAACTATTTGCTGTGTCTTTAATGTGGTGAGTTTGAATAACATCACGGTTTTGTTTTGGTTCATAGCCGTTTATTTATTTGTTTATCTGTTATTTTTATTCTATTTGTAATATTAGTTCATGTATCTTTGCTAGACGTTTGCGAGTATGGTTCCTTATGGAGCACTGGTTTAGTGCAGTTAGGATGCACAGTATAGGGAGTATTAGATGCACTGTTCAGGGAGGCGTCTGGGGGGTTGGGGGAGGGTTTTTGTTGTTTTTCTCCACACTGTATATTCATGTCATGTATGTTTTTGTCAGAAGGTTTCTTATACAGAATCTGTACTTGGCATTTTGGGATTCAGATAGACTCATTACATACATTTGGCAATATGGCTGATAATACAACAATTAAACTGTGTTTTTGGAATTTCCATGGGATTCAGGGCCCTATCAAACGCAAGAAAAGTCTTAATTATTTAAAAAAGGAAAAGGTACAGAAAGCACTAATCCAGGAGACTCACCTAGATGATAATGAGCATTCTAAATTAAAAAGATAATGGGTGGGCCAGGTCTACTATTCCTCCTTTACTACTAGGAGTAGAGGGGTGGCCATTCTAGTGCATAAGTCTTTGCCCCTGACAGAGGTGGAAGTTGTAGCTGACAATGCAGGCAGGTATGTTATGATCAGGGGGACACTCTATGGCGATACTGTCTCCTATTTAAATACTTACGCCCCTCCTATTCGCTTCTCTGATTTGACTGGATTGTTGAATCCTCTGTGGTGTCCGGTGACTTCAACTGTTACCTAAATTCGTGTTTAGATAGATCTTATAAAACAGCACAGTCTAACCTGGGACATAGTCAGTCTTTACTTGGCTGTTGCAAGGATATACATTTTGTTGACACGTGGAGGACTCTTCACCCCACTGATAGACAGTATACATTTTATTCAAAGGTCCACAAAACGTCCTCTAGAATTGACACCTGACGCCCTCCATAGAGTGATTTCCTGCTCGATAGGCAATATTGTTATAAGTGACCACTCACCTGTGTTTTTGGTCTTGTCTAGTAAGGTAGAGTGGCCCAGGGGGCAATGGCGGTTTGCGAATCACCTCCTTAAGAACCCTAGTTTTAGACTGTATCTTACAGAACAGTTTAAGTATTTTATCACTGAGAATGATACCCCAGATGTATCTGCTTGTTAACTTTGGGAAACCGCTAAGGCTGCTATCCGTGGCTTCACCATATCATTTTCAGCAAATCTAAAGAAAAAGCAGAGGGGTGAGCAACATATTCTCGAACAACAATTGAGCAAGCTTCAAGGGGAGTTTGATCTGACGCCTCCAAATTGACGCCTCTACAGCAGCCCTAGGCACTCTCCTATCTGCGGAGGCTCAGAAATCCATTATGTTTGGTAGGCATAGGATGTATAATTCGGGAATAAGCCGAGTAAATATCTGGCAAATTTAGTTAAGGCAAGGGCGGGCTCACAGGCTATCCCGGTCATAAAAGACAGGGCTGGTACAAGAGTTCATAACAACAAGGATATTAGCAACTCATTCCTTGAATTCTATGAGCGCCTGTACACTTCTGAATCAGACTGTCACTCTGAGGCTTTGATGCACAAATTCTTTTCATCATTAATCTCCCTCAAGCCTCAGATACACAGAGAAAGCTACTGAACAGGCCTGTCACTCATGAAGAAATCATAGAGGCCATCAATGATCTACAGAATAACAAGGCCCCGGGACCGGATGGTCTGACCCCCAAATTCTATAAAGCTTTCCAGGGCCTGCTGATCGATCCTCTGCTCAATATGTTGTCCTTCTCTTTTGAATCTGGGGGTCTACCCGACACTATGATGGATGCTAACATTTCACTCATTTTAAAAAAGGGCAGGCCTGCAGATGACTGCGCCTCCTACAGGCCAATCGCTTTGCTGGACGTGGAC